>OY720448.1:102321582-102541582 GCA_963082715.1 Harpalus rubripes
TTTTATAGTATTTTTGAAACACTCTGTATAGGGCCTACGTTACATTACAATAAAAATGCTAGACTGGTAATAGGTTTGTTCGTTTCGCTACTTTGCGTCTATGGTTTACTGCCACCTCCATACAAAGTATATGGGCGCGGTAGTAAACCGTAGACGCAAGGGTGCAAAACGAACAAACCTAATGTTTACGTTCGAAAGCAATATGCACTTACATATGTATTCCGTATCGTACCATGTCAATTTTTACAGCGTGTTAATACTTGTAGCCACTAGAAACAAATGTATTATCTGTAACTTAAATTTTTTATTCAGTGTCTACTGTTAGTGAAAAATTTAAACAGGGTGTTAAAATTAACATGACGAGTTACTGATTACACCCCAAACATTTAATCTGGCTTGCAACAATGTACAGTAGATATCGTGAACTTATAAAATTTGTATTCACGTACGATCAGGGTCACGGTCTACATCTTTTATCCTTTACGCACTCATTGCTTTTTGCATTTGAAGTATGCCTCAAACAGCTCCTTGTCTAGCGTACGTATTACTTACCGGAATGAAAGCTTCATGAAAAACATTACACGTTATAATATTCATTTCGAGAGGCAAACGTCACGGGTATAAATTAGGTAAACTGCATTACAAATTAGTTAAAGTGGTGGCTTAAATTGTTCTTTTACTATTTATAAAGACAAGCATTAACGGTATAAGTTGAAATTTAATTTATATAAAATTATTAATTTGTTAAAATTATATTGAGTTATTTTTTTTCTGATGAGGCACTGCCTCACCTGCCTAGCCTGTCAAGCCGGCACTGCTTTTAGAATAAATGCTTTTCTCAAAGTTTTATCTTCTTGTAGTGGATATTTATTTTCTGTAAATCTACGACATACGTCACAAATGTATTAAAGAGTCAGAGAGTAATGTCACCATTTACGTATAATCGTCACACATCATAAATCAAATAGACATACTTCAATTAACATTTTTCTTTCTAATATGTATAGTTACTTTGAAGAGTAATCTTTTGTGGCTCCATCTTTTGTTGTGCCCGTAACTACAGAATTTAATTAAGAACCGATTAGTTGAAAATGTTTTTGGTAGGTTTCAGGAAAAAATTAACAGTTTTTACCACAGGGTGTCGTACAAGCGCGCAATTAATTTAACATTTACAATTTTATTGAGATTTTTTTACGCTTTTTAATAGCAATATCAAAATTATTATTTTTACCTCTCGACACCGACGGTAATAATAGAGGTGTAGGATTATGCTAAAAAACATATATTGAGATTTTTGTAAATAAACATGTTTTATGGTTCCTAGACCCCAATTTTATAATTTTTACAATGATGTCTGAGATTGTGTGAATGTGTGTGCGGATTCGGTTAACATTCTAACTCAAAAACTATCAATCGAAAAATTTGAAATCTTGTATTCCTACTCTATTTTTATATGGAAAGAACCCATTAGATTTGGGTGTCAATCGGATAACCGGAACCAGAAGTCTCTTTACTTGCAGCAATTTATATTATACAAATTAAAGATTAACAATTTTTCTACAAGTATGTATTCATTAACACTTTTTCTATATTTTAAGCCCGATTGACACTGGTTATGTATGTATCACATTTTATAATTGAATTTGTAATGGTATTGGAATAGAAAAAATTGTCATATTTATTTCTAATAAAACACTTTGTTAAATTTGATAACAATTTATAACCGTGTCAAACAGGCTGTAAGGATAAATTTATAAAATAATCTATTTTATAAATTTAAATATACATAAAACTTCGACCTGATCGCAAATGTCTGTAAGTGAATGAATAATACCACTGTAAAAAGGTCTGATGTGGCCAGCACATTACCTTCCGTCAGTTCTATGTATTTTGTACAAATTTCATACAGAAAGTTCCTTGCAAAATATTATATTTCTTGTACATTACCTTCCGGCTGTTATATGTATGTTATACAAATTCCATACATAAAATGTCTAGCAAAAGATCCTATATTTAAAATTATAAGACAAACACACGTATGTCAATATTGCACTTGACACTGACATCTATCAATCAGATTTTTTTTTAATATAGTAGCTGTTTCCATAGCTGTCTACTTTATGAAATTTAGTGTATTTATAATTTTTTAACTCTATATCCATTTAATATTAAGTATAAAATGCAGTCAAATCGTATAGAGAATAAAATATTCTTTAATATTTATAATAACATTAAATGTGAAAAAATGATATTTAACATAGTTTTTTCCTTTTTTCAAGAAAAACTGTTAAAATCTTCAAATGAGGGTACTTCCGGTTGACCAATTGTAACCAAAATCTAATCAGCTCCTCATATGGATGTAACGATGAAGAATACGAAAGAATAATAATTTTTGAAATTGTAGTATTAGAGTTATCGCAGACGAAATTTTTGTTACACACACACACATACATACAGGCATCATCGTAAAAATAGTAAAATCCTATTCTAGGGACTCTAAAACGTGCTTATTGATTAAAAACACATCATCGAATTTTTTTGACCAAAGACAATGCCTTCCTTCCCTAAAGGTAGCTACGTGTTTTAAGAAAAAATTATTAAAATATGAATTTATTAAATACTTAGTACATACATACATTGTTACCGTATTCTAAAATTTATAGGTGACAGTTGAATATCACCCAAAACAAAACATTTTTAGCATCCTGTTATTGGAAAAACTGGTATTGTCTGGTCTTTTATTGGACTACAAATATAGGTACAGTACATATTATTCAAAACTCTGTGGAATAATATAAACCGTAGAAAACAAAAACATCATGGCCTTGAACAGCGTTTCGTGCATCAAAGCTGTTCATTTTCGATGACCACAACCCTTCAAAGAGGGTAACAACAGGATAGAGGGGAAATTAATAAAAGAAAGTCGCCCCCTTGTTTGCATGTGACCGCAACGCGCCACGCTTCCGCGTATAGCGGGATGCGTGCTATTAGGCGCACGGAGCCCTGCTTTCTACAGCTTCCTACAGCGAGGACTAATTCGCAAACAGCCCCCGGCACACCCCGCAAAACAAGCGAATGTATGTGAATTTTTAATACGCCTGAACACGTCTGCTTGAATTTGCGTACAAATTGGTGCGAATTTTAACGTTTCAACAGGTTTAAAATCGTGTTAGCGGTAATTCAACTTAAATATGTTTTAAAAGCAGGTTTCGGAGTTTTTAATTTCAGGTTTCGCAGTTAAAATATGGTGGAGTTGTCCGTAAATTAAGATATTTTGAATGTAATTTAGTTTTAATTGATTTTTTGGCCCAGTTCCCAATGAAAAAGTATTTAAACTGGCATTAAAAATGTCGAGTTTTATTATGAGTTCTTAATTACTTTAAAAGGAAATAAAACTTTCGCGAATATTTAATCGAGGAGAGAAAGGGAGAAAAAAGGCTCATTTGCGCATGAAAACAGTCAAGATAGATAGTAAATTCGCTTCACAAAATACCATCTAATTACTATAAAGTACTTTCATCTAACTTGAAGCAAACTACTATCAGAGAGCATGTAATAAATAAACACGAAACTCTACTTTACTAGCAGCTTTCATTTTTTTTTGTTGAATTTAAACAAATTTAACTATCGTAAATACAAATATAAGAGAAGAAATAAACTAAATAAATAAACTAGACAAAGTTACTTTACAATAATTTTCTATAGGTATATGTATCAAGGTAGGAAATATTTAACAAAAAATCTGATGTGGACACCACACGACTTCCTTGTAGGCGAGACTAATGAAGTATAGACTCAATTATAAAATTGCACGTATTTGACGTAATTTGACATTAACATCTATTTTTTATTTTTTTGTTATTTTTTGGCCTAATCCATAGCAAGCTTCATTACAAAAACCAAAAAGTATATAAGTTTTAAATTTACATATCTCGCTTATACAAAGGGCTAATTTAACAATACTTGATGTGATAGACGCAGAATTTAATTCTCTAATACTCTTATTTGAAGCATTTATTTCTAAAATCAAAATGAAACGATTTTATTCAAGAAAAACTGTTAACAACTTCAGGTAATATATCACTTCCGGTTCGCCTGTTTTAACCAAAATCTGCTATGTTATTCCATTTGATATAAAAGTCTTATATACTAAATTTGAAAAGTTTTGGATTATATTTTAATTTAGTTTTTCATTCAAATCTATTATAGGCTTCCAATAAAGTACCATTTCTGGAAATTATGTAATGACCAAAAAGGGAGGTGCACAAGTATATGTTATAGAAGTCCTAAATACAAAATTTCAACTTTCTACGGCTTACCGTTTTTGAGTTATGCGAGATACGTACGTACGTCACGACTAAATTAGTCAGAATGGATTCAGGGATGGCCAAAATGTATATTTCCGTTGAAATCTGGAAACCGAAATTTTTCGCGAATACAATACTTCCTTTACTTTGTACAACGAAGTAAAAAAATACCCTAACATTTTAGAACTTTCTGGATGCATTACAATATGACCTAACATAATCTAACGATATTATTTTATAAACTTTAAATTTAAAACCAGAAAACTCAACCAGTGAGTATGGAATTAATCATCCATCAATCAATTAATAATTAATTAATTTGACAGTCCCCCCGTAATTAGTTTGACAGCTTTGGAAGTTTTTAAGTCACCAGAAAATAACAGTTTTGACAATTTTTTAGTCTTCCAAAAATTAGTTTGAAAGCATTCCAAAAGAAAATTGGTTGGGGGTTTTTTAAGAAGTGCAAGAAAAAAATAGAGATGAATTATTGTTAAAGGGAACTAAGTGCTTTGAACGTATAAAAAAATCATCGCGGCATATTACCCATTGTTGGGTGTGTAAATCTGCTTTGTATGCAGATTTCGATAATAATGACATATTCGTACTGACAAAAATTCCGACTCAAGGGTTGCTTACCTGACATAAATGAACTAGAATTTGCGGTATTAAAGTTTTTAAATACATCCCTGAATCCTGTTGCTAAAATTCTAATCTTCTCTTACGGAATACATAAGGGTCAGTTTCCTTTCAAATGAAATATAGGTAAAAGTTTTCAAAAGAAACCACATCTATTAAATTAAACATCAACTTTCATTCGCTAGTCATAGTATACATTTGTATTTCATATTTAGGTGGCTAGCTAGTTTAGTTATATTTATATCGGTTGCAGGAAATTAGTGATTCTGAAACCAATGTTGCGCTCATTTCGGAATTTGCATAGAGTTTCAGAATCACGTTTTTCGCATGTGTTGCAAACAATATTTCTTGCGTCTACAAAAAAATTTTTTATTACAAATTTTTGACTAATCATTTACTACTTGGGTCGCTATGCATTGTATTTTCAAGGGATTATGAGACAAACAAATATTGTTTTAATTACAGTCGAACTTCGATAACTCAAACCATGACTTGACACAAAAAAAGTTCGAGTTATCGAAACTTCGAGTTATTAAATAAAATGCATATGTATAAATTTTATTTATGTATGTATGTATTTATTCGAGTAAAAATCACTTATCTTATGATATACAGGGTGTAAATGAAATAAGTGCATTAAATTTAACCAGTAATATAACTCGGCGAGAGCAACAATATTTCTTAATAACTTTTTCTCGAAATCGCATATTTTTTTTAGCATTTTTACCACCCCGTAAATTGACGAGTCGTTCCAAATATTTTTGTGATAATTGAATGCAGTAGCACTAGCTATGAAAATTTTGTTTTAGCAATTGACAGTCCTGTCAATTGTTGCAATTAAATTTTGACATTAGTAATAAACTTGTTTATAAGGTAAAATTCTGTCAAAATGCGAGTACACAGACATTGTAATTACTTACCTATGGTTTATTTATTTTTTTACTCGTATCTGTACTACATTTTACTTGACATCACGGTTGACATAAAGACAGTGTCATGGAGTTGCCAACGCATTTACATGGAGCGTTTCCAAATCATCACCAAATCATTCTGTTCTTAATATTCGCACATTTGTTAATCTTGTACATCTTTATCACATCACAATACGGAGTGTCACATATGACAATTTTAAAAAAAGCAACAGTTATATCCATAGCATGTGCAAAAAGTTCTGTTTTCAGCACATAACAGACTTCGATTTTGGGAATGGCTCATAATGTTCATGAATGAGACTGAATTTACTTGGGAAGGTGTATTTATTATGAACAATACACATCTCGACAGACGAAAATGCTGTAAAAATTTTCATTAAAACATATTTGAGCGGGAACAATAAATGGACGACTAATTATTGGTACTCAAGTACCTCTTTTAGATGGACAAAAGTTTGTACTTACATTTTTTGAATAACGTATTTAAACTATTATCATTTATCGACGATAAATAATCATCTCATAACCTAATAACTATGCTTTTGCTCTTCCTGTCGTTACCTCACCTCGCCCCTCCTTATCTTCCACTATTCACAGGTGATTAAAAAATCTGGTTTAATACACAACTTTATAATTTTGTTATCCAAAATTTAAATTTCTTTATTTTAAAAATTATACTATTACGATTTAATTAATAATAAATGTTATTTCCGTTGATTCGTTTATTAATTACTGTGTCTGCAAGTGTAACCGATAACCGACGATTTTTGAGCTGTTTGTATCCCACTTGAATACGACAGCTGTCATTTGTTCTCCATGGGCGCGCGCCGAAATATGCAGCAAATCTTTAAAGAATTTTAACTCAAAATCTAAAAGACTTAGAAAAAAAAAGTTAATAAGAAATATTGTTGCTCTCGTCCAGTTACATTACTGGTTAAATTTAATGCACTTATTTCATTTACACCCTGTATTTATAGATTGATATATGTATATAGATTTTAATGACATATCAGCAATGAAAATGTCTGAAACGTGATCAATCAAGTAGGTACAGTATTTCTATTTTTTTTGACTTAATAATAATTAACAAAGCATATGTTCGAACTTCAGTAGTACAGAAACCGAACTGCCTCCATCATCATGTTATAAAAACACCTGTTACAAAATCACGTAATTAGGGGATTTCTCCCAGAATTCGACTTATTGAAGCTGGCGCCATATATTCTGTTCGAATTATAAAGATATTCGAGTAATCGAAGTTCGAGTTATCAAGTAAAAATTACCCATAATTCTCACCCTTGGCGCTATTGCCAACCAGTTTGATTCGAGTTATCCAAAATACGAGTTATCGAAGTTCGACTTACTGAAATTCGACTGTATTTCCTGAATTTATTTTGAGTTTGACAACACTTATTTCTCGGAGGACTGTAGAAAAAATATTTTATTTTTTCAACGATACAGGTTACCACTTTGTTAGTGTACATGTCTACAGTTTCAACATTATGTCAACAATATACATTAGAATTCGAAATACGTGGATACAGCGATATTTATACTCAGTTACGTACTGGCTACATTACTTGCAATATATACGTTCCCTTGTCGATAATTTATGAATGGCGTGTAACATCCAACTTTTGTTATACATTCCGAATTTTAAGCTTGATAAACCACTCGATTTAACAAAATGGACACAATACAATTTTCCAGAGTGGCCTGAATATAAATCAGCCTGGATTAAACGTTGTGAGTGCAACGAATGTGTGTCCGGCCATATCCAAACACATGTGGCTCTCAGCCAACTGCCATCTATAAAACAATACACATTCGTGTGTGTTTTTGTCATTTCCAAAACAAAAATGACACTACACTGTCACAGATACATAAATGCATGGCTGCTGGCATCCGCATACAAATATGTTTATCAATACATATGGTAATGACTTTGTTGCAACCAATGACAAAATTATGTTTACTTAATTACTTTGAAAATAACACATGTGATACATTATGTTTTCCTTTTAATATTTACAAACGGATCAAATAATGAATTTTAATAAGAGAATTTATAACGTCGTCATATAAATATTCATGATTTATTATTTATTAGTTATTTAGAGGGTGAATTATTAATTTTCAATTACGATCATGTTTTATTTATTTATTTATTTAGCCTAACAGTTTACACCAATAACGGGGAAATATAAAAATACAAACACAAATCTAGTCAATAAACCTTAATCTTAAACAATATATGTAATTAAAAAATCTGATGTGGCTAGCACATAACCTCTCGCCAGATATTTTATCTGGTTGTACGCATAAAACGAAAAATATTTTTAAATACAAATACATATATTCATGTCTCACTACAAAATAATTATTTTAATATAAATTATGTACAATACATACATTTTCTTTATATTCGATATCCTGAATTTTTTTTCTAGTTTCCTTTTATTTTTCTTTTATTCGTCATTTTTTCGCAAATTCCTTTTATATTCTTTTTTACGTATATTCTTTTGCGTTGTTGACTTTTTATTTGTGTTGTTTATTTATGTATTGATGTACAAATATTTTTGACAGTGGCATACAAATATATTTGACAGTGACATTTATGTGTGAATTACAAACATTTGAATTTCTTGCCTTGAAGCAGTTTGATCTAAGAATTTTTACATCAAATTATTTTATATGCATTTCTTTATCTCTAAATCTATAGAAGATATAATAATGAATTTATATTTATCGAATAAAGAATTTAACGTTCTTTAATATAAGTATTTACATAAATTTTCGATAAATAATATTTAGATGATTTTTTTCTTGTAACTACTACTTCCGGTTGTCCAATTGTTACCAAAACTGAATCGACTCTTCCCATTATTGTTAGATTGAGGAATCCGTAGTTAAAAATGTCTTAAGTCTTATAGTATTTGAGTTATGGTGAATCCAACATCCACACACACACACATCCACACACACACACACACACACACACACACATACGGACATCATCGTAAAAATGTTATAATCGGATTCTAGGGACCTTAAAACGTGCTTATTGACTAAAATCTGGATATGCGATTTTTAGCATGAATACAATACTTCTCTTAGCCAGAGGTAAAAATCTGATATGGCCAGCACATAACCTCTCACCAGATATTTTGCCTGGTTGTACGCATAAAACGAAAAATATTTTTAAATACAAATACATATATTCATGTCTCACTACAAAATAATTCTCACATATATTTGCAAATCTATGGGATACCTTAATTTATGTACAATACATACATTTTCTTTATATTCAATGTCCTGAAACATACGGACATCATCGTAAAAATGTTATAATCGGATTCTAGGGACCTTAAAACGTGCTTATTCACTAAAATCTGGATATGCGATTTTTAGCATGAATACAATACCTCTCTTAGCAAGAGGTAAAAATCAGAAAAAATACTAAAATATTCATCAATATTTTACAGCGTTGAATGATATTTAGTTAATAAGCTTTTACGCTTAATAGGCATAAATAAAAAGAACACCCTACAAAATATAATAAACACTGTTGTTCATCACATTATTTTTTCCCTATTTATTTTTTGGTATGTTCGTTTTGCTATTCTGCCTATGTTTTATCGCCAAATGGTAATGTCCTTAACTATTTTATTTATGAAACCATCTAAATTGAAAGAGGTATGTAGTTATAGAAAGTCTTAAATGTTATTCGTTTAATTTGTAATAATTTTCTTAATATTCTATGACGTAGATATTGTTCATTTTGTTCTCAATTACATAGTGGAGTTCGCTGTATAGAGTTACATAAATTGATCTACTTCAACATTTATAAAAATACTGTATGTTCAATAAAATTCCTAACTAGCAGTAGGCTATGAACAGAAAAACGTATGTCTGATCATTATTCAATTCAAAAGTCAAGATGTCAAAATTGATCTTGAAATGTAATATTAAAGGAGAAACGACAATAAAGAAGGATACAGTACATTGACATTCGCCGTTTTTTAATTTGTTTCTATTTCTAAAATAAGATTCAAGAAGAAAAGTTTTCATTTCTTTAGATAACATTTCTGCCAATATCTCATGTCAAATTGATACTCGTATTTAATTAAATATTTTTAAATTGATATACATTTTTTTGTTCATAGCCTACTCCGAGTTAGAAATATTTTTTTGAACACACTGTATGTTTAAATTAACTTTCGTAGTCAATAACTGGAGTATGCATGGGTATGGGTAATAAGCAATTTAATAAAATAAAATTACGTATACAGGCTGTAATCATACTTCGGGGAAAAAATGAAAGGGCATATAGTACTGACCAAAATGAGTAAAAAGGCGTAATCAAAATGGGTCCAATCTTCAACTGTTTCCGAGAAAGAGGCCATTTACTATTAGAATCGAAAAAAATTGACAAAGATAGTGATTGAACAAAATTTTGTCTATGTCAGTAAATAGACTGAAAAAACAATAAAATTTTATATAAAACATTTTTCTCAATTTATTTAAAAATCAAATATTGGCCAAGGTTGCCACAACATTTAACTTAGTACAATTATTTGATTTGAAAAAAACAAAAGCACATTTAAGTAGACCTCTGAAATGGAAACAAAAAGCCTTATATCACGAAAACTATTGAAGATCGGACCCACGTTGCATATGCCCTTTCATTTTTTTCCCAAATTATGATTACACCTGTATTATATTTTTGATTGCGACTGACAGTTATGTTATTCAACATATCATATCTTTCAAACGCAAGTGATTTCTATCTGACATGAAATCATAAATTCAAATACGTATTATTTGGTTCACTTTCGATGTTCCTTAATTGGAATAGAGTAGATGTGAGATGTAGATATTAAGGTTAGGAATTAAAAACTCGAATATTTTGAAAACTTACTTTTTCTAAACTATGATAGTCCCTATCATATAATTTTAAATTTTAAGGCCTAGCCTAGTTTGCATATAAATGATCCGTTTTATAATACGAGTATGTTACTTTGATGCAGGACCCCATTATTTCTTAAACGAAATATTGTGTTTATTTTGAAATTAAAACAAAATAAAACATACCTAGTGATCGAAGATTGAAATTGTATACAGGTTGTAACATACGGTAGCTCGTTTAAGGCTACCTCAAATAATTTATATATACATACAATAAAATACTATGAGGCAAAATCTTATAGAAAACCAAGGGGGCATGCGATTAGAGAAGAATATATATTTTTCCAAACCAGTGGTTGTCAAGGTACACCACGAAGTTATATTTTATTAAATGGGATAGTATATAGGTTTGTTCCTACAGCCAGCCTGGACTGTCATATGTATGTCAGACGCATGCGCAATTTAAAAATATCATTCCAACCAACTGTTGTACAATCCATCTGACTGTTGATATGTTTGTTCCTACAGACTTCAGACGCATACATGAACGCATCAGCAGACTGTCAGATCCATCCACTGGTCTGTACTATGTACTATTTGTCAGCACGTGTGCGCAGCGAGGAAAATATCGAAGCTTAACCTGTGATTCTTTATCTGCTTTCATAAGTGAACATAATGAATGATTTGGAATTTTAATCTCATCCAGAATCATTGTTATTTGATTCATCTCAAGGCCTTATCACACTAAAAGTAGTATCTCTGACTTGTCACGCATTATCCATGACTTCGGCTCACATCGCTGACTTACTCCTGTGTGATAGCTACAAGGAAGTCATAGATCCTGTTTTCAGGTGAAATGGAATCGGTTTCAAATCCTCTGACTATTTATTGCTGACTTCTCTACTGCGCATGCGCAACTGTCTCTTAAATACAGAAATGTAACTTTACGGAATGAAATATAACTGCAGAAAACGTCAGAAGATGACATTTTTTTTGTTTGATTCGTATAAAATTATTATGCTGGTCCACATTTGGGTTATTTTTCCATCGTTTTCATTCATTTACTTGAAATAATTTGATATTTCAAACAAATTTAAAATATGTTATCATTAAAGAAACCATACCATAACCAACTTCAAGTATGAAAATCCGCTAAAAGTCAGAGAAAACGGTTGTTCGAACTTGCTGTGCGATACAAAATAAGTCAGCGAAAAGAGTTAGAGATATGATTGTAGTGTGATAAGGCCTTCATGAGGAAATGGATTTGATATTTGGCCAACCTCGAATAAAAAAACAGTAATTATACAATATGATAAATAATTAATATTTATTTTTCGATAATTTATTGACTGTAATTTTTCTGCAGAGAAAAGTTATTAACGAACATTTATTATTTCTTTTTAATTTAAGCTCAAATATAGCCTATTGAAAAATAACTATAAAAATCTAATATATTTAAATTTTATTTGAATTTTTTTCAATATTTTTGTTATGTAAGGATATTAAATAATTACATGGTTAAATGCAGAAAAAATACTCTATTGGATGGACCAAAAAAATATACATCATCCCATTTAAAAAATATAATATTGTATCTTGAGAACCACTGATTTTACCTATAACATACTAGAAGAAGTAATTAAATAAAAGAATTGTGCGCAATATTTAAAAGATTTTATAAGAAGAATGTATTTACTTAGGGCACTTAGGGCAATAAGTAATATTTCTTCTTAAGTGAATTCAACTGTATATTCTCGTATATAATTGGTTCATTAAAAGATGGTCATGAAAATTCGTATTAAATTTAATGTTTGGAAGCAGCAGTATTTTTAGTGAATTATTAACATTTATTATTTGGATAAATTCTACCAAGACCCGGTTCTATTATATAAGATTTATTGATAATGATGAGCATTAAACTATATAAATTGGCGTATGTGAAAGATCCTTTATACTACATATTCAGCCATATATCAAAGAAGATGGTTTAATAAGAATCCTGAAGAGAGATATTGTCGAGAATATTGCACAAAAAGCACAAAAAATCTAATTTTCTATGAAAGTACACTCATATATCCTTCTCGAAGTTCATCAGATCAAAATTAAACATAATATTTAGCTCTGGAACCCAATTATCATAAAATATGTAAGGAATTATACGAAGTTCATGGGTCAAACAATAAGTTCTTATCAGATTTCGTGTAGATACTATTTTAGATAATGTCTCATTTTACAGTAAAGTTTTTCTCGAGGTCGTCGCTCCATATAGGAACAAAACAAACAAAAAGCAAAACTTCTAAAAACTAGAGCGCTAAATTATTAGAATATATCAGAAAATTTGTATATTTTCGAACAATTGCCATATTTGTTGAAGTTGTTTTTTTTAAAAAGTTTTATTTATTTACAAATATGAACTAGTTTCCTTTGTCCTAATACAGCGAAACTATTGATCTATCTCGTTTGTATATACAGGAAGTTCCGCAACTTAGGACAAAAAATTAATGGGTATATACTGTACGATGTGCTGATCATAAAACAAAAAGAATTTTTTTAAAATTCGCAAAAAATTGCATTGTATTTCAAGCAAACATTTTTTTGCCACTGGTCGGTAGCTATTTTCAATATTTTTTTTCAAATCTTTTACAATGAAAGTAATTGTTTACTTAATATCTAATACTAATAAATGTCTAATATTGTGTAATTAATAATTTAATTTAATTTGATAAGTTGGGGAGGAATTATTTCGTCGACATTGCTGTTAATTATCATTTATCTTTGCTGGTGCAGTGTTCTAATTTTATAGTGAATAGCAGTGTAGTGTAGTTTTTCTTAAAATGGATGCATTTAGTAATAGTGAATTAGTGGACATGGTGTTAATTTATGGAGAAGCAGGGCAAAATTCGTTATTGGCACGAGGTTATCCTTTACGGCGATTACCCACTCACCGTTTGTTTGTGAGGATAGTCTAACGCCTTCGAGACACAGGATCTGTGCGACCTAATCGTAGGAGAAGTGGTGGCCGCCAGCATCAACACGATAATATGGTAAATGAAATCTTAGATGTTGTATATGCTGAACCAACTACTAGTACCCGAAGAGTATCTGAACAATTAGGAGTACCACATAATTCAGTATGGCGAATTTTAAGAGATCATAACTACCACCCATTCCATTTTCAACGGGTACAGGGGCTAACAGAACCTGACCACCAGTTTAGAGTACGGTTTTGCAATTGGCTTTTACAAAAACATATAGAAAATCGTAATTTCCTCTCGTAAATCATATTTTCTGATGAGGCAACTTTTTCGAGGGAGGGAGATCTAATTCTCATAACTCTCATTATTGGACTCAAGAAAATCCTCACGTTGTTATACGAGGCAGTTTTCAGCATCGTTTTTCGATAAATGTTTAGGCAGGTATTGTCAATGGAATGTTACTTTGGCCGTACAATTCTACCAAATAGGATGACTGGAGCTAATTATTATTTTTACAAAATACTTTGTCAGAACTATTTGAAAATGTGCTTTTAAATGTGCGTCATCAGGCATGGTTTCAGCACGATGGTGCGCCACCACACTATGCTGTAAATGTAAGAGAACATTTAAACCAAGTGTTTGAGGATAACTGGATTGGTCGCGGTGGTCCTGTAGCTTGGACTCCTAGATCCACTGACCTAAATCCGCTGAATTTTTATTTTTGGTGTCATTTTAAATCGCTCGTATACGATAACCAAAATGCGCCGGAAAACGAAGAAGAACTTAGGCAGAGAATAGAAAATCCATACTAGATCGTTAATTCAACGTGCTGCAATGTGTGTAGGGATGAATGGTGCAAATTTTGAACAGTATTTGTAGCTTTGTGCTTCAGGTATGTGTTTAGTTATATCCCAAATTATCTTAATATTAAATACAATGCAGTAATATTAGAAATTATTTTGTATTCAAAACTATTATTATCTCTAAATCCAACGAACATTACATAATGTTTCTTTGATAATTAATTTCATTTAACATTTCTTTCTATGACGTATGTAACTCCAGTGGTCCAAAAAATGTCTACTTCAAGTAAACTACCCTAAACTTTGCGAATTTTTAGAATATTCTTTTTGTTTCATGATCAGCACGTCGTACAGTATATACCCTTTAATTTTTTGACCTAAGTTGTGGAACACGCTTATATAATGTAAAAGTAAAATAATTGTATTATTAAACATTACATAGTTAGTACTTAGTTACAAACTTATCAGGTTGATTGTGATTATTTTGATTAACATATGTTTGTTATCAGGATTTGGATTTAGATTAAAGGTTCCATTACATGTTACATGGACTTGCAAATGGAAACCACATTGTTAACAAGTAGTTTACTAGACAGACAATATTCTAATAGACATACAGTTTATGTACACTAAACTATTAGACGAAATTACATAACGGATGTAAATATGGGTAAATTGCATGACTGTGGTATAGATTAGTTGTTAATCACATACTTGAAATCGCAGTCATTCAACATTTATTCTTACGTAACCGACGGTTCGGTATACACTTCTACCTTCAACATACGTTAGGCCTTACAGTTTTATAAATATACATTCTTGAATTGAAAAATGATATAAGATGGAAACTGGTTGATATTTTTAGTGAACATGCGTGTTAGGCTAAAATCAATTAATAAATAATATGTTTTAAGCAGTGACAGCTTTTGAAATTAAAATGAAATTGTTACAATCTCAAATAAATAACAATAAATTAATTCGATATTGTAACGTGAGAGTACCTACAACATTTGGTCCGCGAGCCCCTGGCCGGCGCGTGCAAGCCGACGCCTATGAATAGAAGCATTGTAGTAGGTAGGAGTGCGCGATAGGCGGGTGATGTGAGGCGGGCAGTTAGGTAAACAAAAGGAGATAAGTGTAATTACCCGCTCATAGTTATATAGTTCGAGACGTCACGATAATGTTCCAGATGGTGTTAAGAGCCACTTTATAAGCGACGCACTTGTGTGCAGAGAGACATTCACATAGAGTGTTAGTTCGTCAGAAGGACAGTTACATAGATAGCACAGTAGTATCGTGGAGAGTGTATGCAGTTTAGCGTCGAGTAGAATACTCAAGAAGTTACTGGTATACTGGGATAGCTGTGGAAGTGAATACTATGTTGAGGAGTATTGGGAAGCTAGGTATACGGGGACAGTAACGGCAAGTGGAAGAGTTAGAGAAGGGCAGTTACAAATAGACAGTGAGTTAGATAAATAGATAGACAGTCAGACATTGAGTTGAGTCAGTTGAGTATATAGACGCTGATGACATCAACAAGTTGCCTGTGAGCTTGCAAATGGAATTAATAGAAATGTAAACAGATGCGCAATTTGAAAAAAAGTATTCATGTGTCCTATTGGACTTTTATAATTTGTACCTGCATAAAGATAAATACTCGGTACAACGGTAATCATAAACATGTAGGGAGTACATATATTTGCGAACAACTTTTTTCCAGTAGGTATGTATCAAACAAAAAATAAAATGAGTATAAATATTTCAGACAAGCCTGGTACAACCTCTATTACATTAGATTATATGCATTGGTATCGAAATTAAAAAATTTAAATACGTACGAGTATTTTTGTTCAAGTAAATGTTAAATTTTATATGCAGCCCTTAGCAATATTTTTTGGTAAAATGTTCAAAAGATCCAAAAGGTGTCCAATGTTTAACAAACACCATATAACAATACATATTAAAAACATACACATCTGATTCGGTGATTTGGATTATGTTGTCGAATTTGATAGCAAACATGTACAATGTTTGTGAAATGATTGAATATTGTTTGTCATTATTACTACGTTTACATGCAGTTTTGAAAATGGTTTCAGTTTTCAGTCAAAATTATGTAAAATTGTTTACATGCAGTTTTCAAAACAAGTTTAAAAATTGATTTGAAATCAGTTTCGGCGCATGCGCATTTAGCTGATGTAAGTGACAGATCCGATTCACTCCAAATACTTCGTTTTGCTATTATTCTAATTATTTTTTAAACTTCGTACCACTACGCACTAAAACTACACAACTATCAGTATATTTGAAGATTAGTAACACAAAGCGACAGAAACGTTATGCTCTGTACGTATGCGCAGTATCGAAACTGAATTTTAAGTGTTTACATGAGTAGTTTTGAAACTAGTTTTCAAGTCCAACCCATGAATTTTAGTTTTGGGTTGAGATAATTCAAAACCGTTTTGACACTGTATACATGGCGTTTTCAAAACTAAAAACGTTTTAAAAACGATTTCAAAACTGCATGTAAACTCAGTATATGTATGACTAACAAAATCCATCCCTTTCCTTATCCGTTTCATGTCTGGCCAAAATAACCTCAAAATCCAGTCTTTCCAACCTAAGTGTTTGGCAGCTTACTACTTTGACTGTCAGGCTATCAGACTTGTCGTAAGTGTATCCACACCACAGCGGGGGCTTGAAGGGGTGTTCAGTGTATGACTCTTCGCATAAAACACAGATAAACAACTGCGAATGACAGACTATGAATTGCGCGCACGACACACGGACATAGGCCTTTGACAAGCACGCAACTCGGCCGTGGGGAGCTCTTATGACTCAGACGATCGATAGCCGCCAAAATTTACTAAGTATTCATGTGGAAAGTGAAGAATTGTTTACTCACAGAGAATAAAACAGGGATTATATATTTGTATACAGACTAGAACGCCAACTGTCGAACTGTTTTATAAATAAACACTCCTTTTATTATGTATGGTTCAGAGGATTGGGTATTAGTAACTTGGGGATAGGAAAATTTAAGTTCGAATCGAGTGGTTCATTTTTACCTCCCGCTAGCCTTGGTAAGGGAGGTATAGGGATCGTGCTAAAAATCGCATATCGAGATTTTGCTAAATGACTACGTTTTAAGGTTCCTAGAATCCAATTTTAACATTTTCACGATGATGTCTGTGTGTATGTATGTGTGTGTGGATCCTTTACTCTAACTCAAATACTATCATTCAGAAAAATTTGAAACCTTGTATTTCGAACTTTTTCTGTAATGGAAAGAGCCCATTAGATTTTGGTGTAAATCGGATAACCGGAAATGGCACTCTACTAGAAGCTCAAAATAGTTTTTCTTCGAAAAATACCTTTAAATGTTATTTTTTCGAGATTAATGTTATTATAAAAATTAAAGATTATTAAATTTTCTACAGATTTGCATTAATGCTATATATATATATATATATATATATATATATATATATATATATATATATATATATATATATATATATATATATTATGGATAAATTTATCAAATTATCTATAAATTTAATCACGGAGCATACGCTTTAAATAAGCAAATCTCCTTGGTTACACAGTTCATATCTTAAATGTATGTAACTGACAGATAAATGTCACTGTCAAAGAGCTAATCATTTCAAATTAATAATAGTAACGGTTTAAAAAGAAAATAGTAAATAGAACCCTAGTTATATAGAATGGATCTTAATACAGTTTCCGCAATAACTAAATATGTAAGTCTCGTATATATATATATATATATATATATATATATATATATATATATATATATATATATATATATATATATATATTAAATTAATAAAAATTAAATAGCGGGAGGTTTGGTGTTGGCCACATCAGATTTTTTATTTATGTTTGCTACAGTTTTTTTTTTTGTATTATAGAAATTAATCTGTTCTTCAAATTCAAAAGCAGTTATTAAATTTAATTTGAGTTATATTTGAAATAATGAGTATCCATGAAGATTTTCGTTTTGTTTTACATTTTAACAAAAAAAAGATTTTAGATAATGATTGCTGAAGGTGTCCAAATTTGAGGTTGCTTTTTAAGTTACCCGCCATTTTTTCCTCCTAGATATCTGTGGAAGTAAAAGCATGACATTGTTTAGTTATGGAACGCTATACGGTGCAACAACGCGTGTTTATAATAAAAACTTATTACAAATATGGGGAAAGTGTAGATGTTTTCAGTGTTTCAGCAATAATTTCATTACTGCAGCAATGTTTCTCGAGAATAACCACTGCGATGGTAAACACGCTGCATCTTATACTGTACCAATAGGGATTTCCACGATTATTTGACTTGTTTATATGTTAATGTATATATATATATATATATATATATATATATATATATATATATATATATATATATATATATATATATATATACCGTGTGTCTTAAAGGTGTACATAGGAGATTAACATGGGAAATCAGTTTTTTGCAATTTCCTGCTCGCCTAATTATTTTAAGCAAAAATGCGTCAAATAAAAGTTTTAGGGCATAAAATTCTGCATCTAAATCAATAAACAGTATTACCTTTACATGCTTTGTAACGACAGTAATTAAATATGAAAATGTCGAAAATTACTTTGAAAATATCGACAGCCATGGAATTGACCAAAAAATAAATAAATGCTTGACGTTTTATCTGTCACAACGTAAGTTAACTTATTTGACGTTTCTGACAATTTGATTTAAAAAATATCGTTATTTATGATAATAAGAGAAATTTTATATTAGACTAATAATTAAAGTTAAAAAATACAGTTTTATTTAAATATGATGCTGTGATGTACTCCAAACTCATTGCCAATACATCTAGTAATACAGAAGGGGGCTACACTTATTCCTAACGCTCTTTCTTCCAGTAACGCACGTTTTCCTTCTCGTCCTATAATCTCATTACGGGGCTAACGTGTATTTTTTGAATACACATTAGCAGTCTTCATATTTTGATACCAATTTAGCAATTGTGAAATCACACTCTTCATTAGTATAAATATTCATTTTCTAATAATTTCAAACAATAAAACTAGAGACAAATTCAAATTTCAGAAACGTCAAATAAGTTACGTTGTGACAGGTAAAACATCAAGCATTTATTTATTTTTTGTTCAATTCCATGGCTGTCGATATTTTCAACGTAATTTTCGAAATTTTCATATTTAATTTCTGTCGTTACAAAGCATGTAAAGGTAATACTGTTTATTGATTTAGATGCAGAATTTTATGCCCTAAAACTTTTATTTGACGCGTTTTTGCTTAAAATAATTAGACGAGCAGGAAATTGCAAAAAACTGATTTCCCATGTTAATCTCCTATGTACACCTTTAAGACAGACACACGGTATATATATATATATATATATATATTAGGAAATTATTTGGAATTGTTAACATAGTTTGTATACATTAGCGTGTATTTTATCATTTTTGTGTCTCGTGTTGATATAAGTGACCATAAAAAAACTATCGACAAGGGCTAGAATAATGGTCTTGTTTGCATATGCGTTTTTTGATGCAGAAAAAGAAAGTTTCTTAGTTGGTGTCAGCGCAGATTAATCATATAGAGCAAATTGAACTATCTATAAACGAATTATTGTTGCGTAATGCCATTCTTACGCAAAAAATATTATAGATGTACCTATACAAATAATTTATAATTGGTAATAGTAATAGTTATTTTTATACCCACAACGTCGGAAATGACATGTTACACAGAACGCACGCTAATGACGACCGGAAATGAGGTTTTGAGTAGGTATATAAATGACATTTTATAATGATATGTTATTTTCATGAAGGTATTCTTATTTTCAAAAGAATCGAAATTAAATAAACAATGAGGTCATGCAAAAAATAATTGTTCGTTTTTTTTTTGTTTAAATCGAACAAAAATAGTCTAATTTATCGTTCCGTATGATTAAATTATTTTTTATTTACATTTTGTTTAAAACATGGTTTTAAAGTATGACATTTTTAAAAATTTGCCAAAACCACCCATTTTGTGACGTCAGACGTTCACACTGCAAGTTCAGACTCATTTCATACAGACTTATTATATCAACACAGAATTTCTAAAAGATAAAAATATATGGACTATAAATTGAGAATTACACGCCTATGCTCTGTTCCATTTAAAGTATTCAGTAGATGGCACTGGCAGCAGCGCAAACCTGAAGTAACCGAAATTACATTGGATAAACTTGTGTCCTGTCTCTAATTTCAGCCAATCAGAGAGGTCAAAACTATTCCCTATGCTCCGCAATACTGAATGGCCTAAATGGAACAAGGTATATCTAAATATTTGATAGAAATGCTATAATATATTAATATAACATCATTCTATTCATTTTTATAAATATAAGCTGTATTCTTTTTGATCCAATTGAAACTCAGCTCAGTACTTAACTGAGATAAGCTGAAGTGAGTTGTGAGTGTGCAAAAAGAACAAGTTTAATTTCATTTTATCATTTCCTTCTTTACCGATAGTATTTGCTGTAACAGCTGTCAAATTTATTAACTTATTTTCTCATCTATGACACTATGTATTTATAAACAAAAAATGAATAATGTTGAAAATATATTACTTGTAAGTGTATCTGTGTATGTGAATATAAATTTTGCTGTAATATATAACCTTAAAATGCAAACTGAGTGTTTCAAATTATTTTGAGCTTTTTAAATTGGTAGTGTAACATCGGAAAGGGGGGAAAGTGAGTTTACTCAGAACAATTCAGATCAGTTGTGTCAAAAAAAAAATTCCTGGGTTTATCTAAAGTGATCTGAGATTAGCTGAGATTCTGTTAAAAAATTACAACTAATATTTCCATTTGGCCTGAAGTTATCCACGCAACACTCAGTTGTAGGCGTGCTTCTTTCATTCTTTCTAAGTTGTTTCTCACTATCAATAGGGCGCAAGCAGACACGTGACTCTAGCAACCTTGAAATGCTTGGAACTGGAATCAGCTGATTTGTGTGCGCTTGTCATTTTGACAAGAACAATGTCACTTTGACAAGACCAATGGTTTGACTTATCTAAATTTTGAACTGTTGAGAAGTTATTATTTAAATTTCATGTATTTTGCTGCCTGAAAATTGTACAATAATAACATTTTAGCAGTTCAAAATCAAAATGTCAAAACATTGGTCTTGTCAAAGTGACATTGTTGTTGTCAAAATGACACGCGCACACAAATCAGCTGATTCCATGCACGTCAGCCGCTTTCTTTTTATCAAAAAGATCAACTCCGAATAGCACACATCTACCCTAAATCGTTCTTTTTAAAAGGGGATAAATGATTTTGTACTACCCAGTTTCTTCGTTCCCGCCCCCGCGAAGCACCACCTTTGAAACAGGATCATATAGATCCTGGACTGATCCCGAATGTCAATGTCACGTCAATATGACTGACTGCTCTGTATTTTGTCTTTTTTGTAAATATTTGATATTAAAATGATATGAATAGAAGAAATTAATTAGTTTGAAACGTTAACAAAGGTAAAAGAATTTAATATGTCAAAATCAAATCAACAGACCATAACTTCTTATTTTAAAAAAGATACTGTTCTTTTTAGGAGTAGTTCAGTTCAGTTCAGTTCAGTTCAGTACGAGGTAAGATCAGTTCATTTTCCCCCTAAAAAGAAAGCGCCTAAGGATGCTCGAGTCACGTGTCTGCTCGCGCCCTATGTGTATAAGGTCTGTGCTCACTATTTTCGCTAGTAGCACAATGGCTCAAAACAAAGTGTCACCGACAGGTTTACTTTCGTAAATTTCAGGTTATCTTTAAAAAATGTCACTTTGACATTTAACTTTGTGTGAAAATTAAAATGGCCGCGTTGATGAACATCTTACGTCACTGGGCAAGGGACGAGGTGTGAAAAACAGCCGCGTTTTGAACAATGGCATTTTTAATTACAATTTTTTCATATATATAATCATAAGTGGTAAATTTTTGCCGGAAAATTTTTCAGATTGTTACGAGAGCTGGTTGCCTAGCAATTTATTGAGTGGCATTGACAAAAAAATTCGATTTGTCAAACGAGTAATTTTTAATCAATGTCACGAGATAAATTGGCAACTGGCTCGAGTAAAGCAATCGTAATATTTTTCCAGGATAAAATTTAACCACGAATGGTATTCGGATGACTATTTCCAAAATAAAAATCAGGTAATCATTTATATATTTTTTTTCTTGACAGAAATTTTCTAATGGTTATTATGTTTTGAGGTGTTATATTTAAGTTTGCTTTTTCAACGTTTTAAATAGATTTCTGTTCGAATCTACTCGTTTTGCATATAAACTGATAACACTGAAAATATACACACTTTGACAGGTATGTAAACAATGTTTCTAAAACGTCAAAAAAAAATCTCTTATCAAAACTCACTTACTTGTAATAATACGACATCTTTATTGGCTTAAAGGATGCGAATTTTTTTTTGTGCCGTTATTTTGCCGAAATAAAACTTGGTAACTACGTAGAATCCTGAATTTGGATTGGCTTATAAATTTATGAGTGAAATAGTCATTATTAAAGATCGATTTGCGGAAAATAAAAATACGGGTTTATTAATCTTCATTAATCTGTCGATTAAAGTTAAAAATGAAAAATTGTGCATGACCTCGTTCAGCCTTATCGCAGGATTTGAACCTAAAACGATTCACTAGCCTTTATAATAATATATTGTTTAAAACAAAATGTCAACAAGAGAAATGATTGAAATATCCATTGTGTATTCCCTTATTAGTTATGAAACTTATGTTTTCATAGTAAATATATTTATTTCAATCTTGTTTCTCCCCCCGTCTATAAATTCAAAAGTTTGAGAAGTACTTGGAGTAATATGCCGCGTAGCTGTATGCACCGAGTTTGCAATCCAACACTACAGAACAGAGTACAAAATACAACTCACCTCAAAAGCAACAGCTAGTGCTTGTTTCTCCTGCTTCAGTTGCTCGGCTCGGCTCTTATACACCAACATGGCTCGAACAGTTTCTTCCATTCTGTAACAGAGAAAATAAATCATTGTAGTCGACATCAATGAATTTTAAGAGAAAAATTTCATAAGAAAAAATAGTATATAGGAGAATTCAACTAAGAAGACTCTAATGCTCTCGCCAATTCTACTATGAGCTATTTTCTTTATTATTAATATTAGAGCTATAGTTTATATTATAAAGTTGGGGGAACATTAAATGATATTTTTAGTGTGAAAGGGTCATGAACGTTATTTCCAGTTTCGCAGGAAGCGAAATCATCGTCGTTCGTCGATTTTTTAAATGGAATGATATATGTATAAAATGTAATTGAAATTAACAGTGAGGCAAAATACTTGCATTTTCATCAAAAATTAACCAACTAATTAACTTCCAAAATAATTAAACTTTAAATACTTTAACGCTTACCTGATGTATCATTTGTAATCGCTGGTTGTTTTAAAGAAAACACCCTGTATATATGTATATACAGTTATGTCAATTCAACAAATTGTGGTCGTCGGAAAAGTATCGTGTACAACACGTGCTGAAAGGGTTTTTTACACTCGTGTGATTAAACCACTCGCCTTCGGCTCGTAGCTCAAACTTCACGCTCGTGTGAAATATCCAACTTTCATCACTAGTTATACAATACACTATTGTATTATTACTACCTTGTTCGAGAAAGGATAGTTTACAATACGTTTGGAATGGCATAATCCACACTCGCAAACCGTAGTCCTCGGCTTCGGTTCGAACATCGAACTTTTTACATTACATTACTTGTTGTACAATATACAATTAAAATGAATTATTAGAATTTTTTTAAAACGAAAGGAATGAAATAATTAAAAAATATAATTTTATCTATTAAGACGTTATAGTTTCATATTGTTTTATTATCAAACTTTAGTCACTGTTATGATAATAGTTTTTATTGTAGAAATTAAATTTCACATAACAATTAAACAAACACGTTACTGTAAAACTATATACAATTTGTTCACTGGGGTGCAAAATTCTTCTCGTGAACAAAACACGAACAAGACGCCAAACTTCAGAAACAATTCTTAGTTCTTGTTAAGACAAGACAAAGTTACTGGCAAATGTTTATAAATTTTTGTTTTGTATAGTTAACGCCAGTCACTCTTTATTAAACTAAATAGAAGTAAACAGTTGTTTGTTTTCCTACTTCGGTTTATAGTTGTGTAATTCATTTTCTCGGAATGTTTATCTTAATACTACTACAATATAAGATGAGAGAAACAGTAGGAAAGTGAAGCTCAAACGATCCATTAATATTAGAGTTAAGTTTTAATATTTCATATAAAAAGTCACTACCAGAAATCCTTGTCGAAGCGTGAACAGTGTCAATGAATGTATTTGTCTGCACACAATAGAGCCAGTGTCGGACTGGGACACATTTCTGAGTGTGGCGATTTGGATTACCGGGCCCCCTATTCTGGACCATTCAAAATATTAATGAAACAAAAATAGTTATGAATGAAGGTTTTTTTTTTTAAAATACATTAATGAATGAAAACATTAAGTAAGTACACAGACTGAACCCAAAAATCCTTGACATTGACGATTAACATGGAAAGCAGATTTATTGAAATACTCGTTGCATGGTGATTTCAAGCAATATAAGAGTTATGATGTCGGTAAATTAGACAAAAGTTACCACAACAGAAGACCGTTATTTGAGAAAAAATACATAGATATAAACGAAAACGATAAATTTTTAAATGGATTATTTTTGAAAATAACTACAATTTTTTTTATTTATTACCAAAGATAACTGTACTAGTTCTATAGAGTTAGCAGTACCTAATCTAATATAAAAATCGCGTCTGAAACACATATATTTTGGCCGACATTTGGCACATAGATTAAATAACGCATGTGCGAAGTATGGATTACGAAGTTAATGAATTTAAATATTTATATTATAAATATATTATTAGAATCATTTTTGGATTATTTTCTTTGTTGTAATCAAATCATATTAATAGTGAATGGTGAATACTATTAAAGATAACATTTTTTTGTATGTGCAATGTTTATAATTAATTTTCATTTTAATGTTATCTTTCACCCAGCAGAATATAAAACGTTAAAATCATTGAAGTACACAAAAATTATGGCTCTAATGGCCGTTTGCACCAACATAACTTAATTTTTAAGCATTTCTTAAATTGATAATAGGTACCTATTACGTTTATATAAAATGTCAAATGAATTACTATGCATTGTTGTTTCGATTTGAATTTTTGCAGAATTTAACTCCTACCTTAGGTATTCTGTTTCGTGAATAGATCTCATACTAAAAATTTTAATCCGGAATAAAAATGGAGTTAGTTAACTCTCAATTTAATCATTTTTATGAATCTGGTAATGAAAGTCTACTATGTGAAAAGTGAAACGTCACATCAAACCACACAGAACTTAAAAACTAAATTTTATATCTACTACATAATAGATTTCGCACATGCCCGTTGAGCACGTATTTCTAGAATAGATTGGCTAACGGCCGGGATGAATATGGGGTTTGGGGTGAAGACAGCGATAGAATTAAGCCTATATTAGCGTGTAGTTTTCACTTACGCTATGCTTGTTTTCTGATTAAAATCAGACTCTTGAATTATGTTGTATACTTGATCAGTTCTTTAAGATTTTTTTCTCTTTGTCATATTGAAAACTATTAACTAACTAATAGATATGATAGTTACAAGTTTAGACCGGGCCCTTTCGCTCGCCGGGCCTGTGGCAATCGCCACAATGGCCAGTCCGACGCTGAATAGAGCCCGTGCATGTGACGTCACGGATATTTAAAAATGGCAGCCTGGTGGACCAACAAACCAGACTGACATATAGGAATATGTTTAAAATGCCATAGTTTTGTGCTATGGTTTGATATTCCAAATGAGTGACAGTAGTGACGGATTATCAATTTATAAATTTGCATCGGAAACAGATTTTGAAGATAGAATTATAGCTTTAGGAAGCTAAAATGGTGAAGAGAAGTGAGCTTACGAAGGTAAAAATAAGAATAAATATAATATTATAGGTATACTCTATCGTAGATATTTATTAAGTATTTTGTCTATTACTTAATATATTACCTACAAATAATATTAAATTAAAATATATGATTATAATGTAAATGAACGTAGCCATCATATTTTAGTAATTTAATTGTTAGAAAATAGGACAATAAAAGTGTTTTTAAACAGATATTAAAAATTTAATAAAATTATAGTGAGTATTCACATTGTGACAATCACAGTGAGCACACACAATCTCACCACTTTGCAAATCATACAAGATACTTATAAGCTAATATGTTTGCTAGTAACTTTTGGGAAATGTAAACCTGTAATCAGCCAAAAATTTTGATACTTATAATTTTTAATGCACTAAATTATATTACTAATATACCTTGTCCTTCACATCGATAGTCGATGTCTTTCATTCTCAAAGCTGGATAGATTTAACTGATCCACAACGAAACTCATTATATACGCCTCTAAATTTATATAGGCTTTAAATACTTGTAATATATATGAACTTCTGCTTTGCTCAAAGCACACTACAATATCTGAATATAGGGTTTAGGAAAATTTTCCGGGCCTAATCATTGTATTCATGTCAATATGGTATGGATGTAGGTTGTGATTATCAATAAAAGATACGTATTTTTCACATTTTCCGGGAGAAAATAACAATGTTCAAGTTAGTTGAGCCATAGTAATACACAAACCCCACAAATGTTATGAACAAGAACTGAAAAACGGACAAAAAAGCATATAAAAGGCTAAACATCCACCAAATTCAATGTAAACAAAGGCACTTAAAAGGTTTGTTGGTCCACCAAGCTGGCGGGTCGGGTTGTCTAGATCCAACCACGTGATGCACGCGCCCTATACGAGTATAAGATGAGAGAAACAGTAGGAAAGTGAAGCTCAAACGATCCATTAATATTAGAGTTAAGTTTTAATACTTTAAATAAAAAGTCACTACCAGAAATCTTTGTCGAAGCGTGAACAGTGTCAATGAATGTATGTCTCTCCAGTCTCCACACAATTTGTCAACACCAACACCCTAACCTAACTATTACGCACCCGTGGCTATTCCGCACAGATGTCGCTAGAGTAAACGTCGGCGAGTGATACGAGAATTACTAACGGAAAATCTTAATTTATTTGATAATTGAACGGTTAATACTCTGCCATAAACTCTCTCGAGCCTTGAGGAAGTTATTGGCACACGGTGACAAATGAACTGCGTGAAATGTTATAGCTTAGATTGTCGAGTTTTGACGTGATGGCGCTAGTAAGAACAGAGACGCGGAAAACGGTTTTGGTTATTAATCACAAATGTACCGTTTTAAATGATTCATAATAGGCTGGAGTACTAATTGCAGGAATTTAACTTCAGTGATATCAGTTAATTAGTAATAAAACGTTTGTGATTTATTGCTAATTTAGTGTAATCGTAATTCATGAATTATTATATCCTATGAAATAAAGTAATCAAAATTTTCAATTATAATAAATCTTAAAACGAAGAATGTTTGAATTTATTGCGAAAGCCCCTATGAAATCCATAAGTACAGTGTCAGTTTTTTA
This sequence comes from Harpalus rubripes, assembly GCA_963082715.1. NCBI lineage: Eukaryota > Metazoa > Arthropoda > Insecta > Coleoptera > Carabidae > Harpalus > Harpalus rubripes. The sequence goes on from OY720448.1 coordinate 102,349,815, forward strand.
TCTTCATTTTCAATGAACCACTGGTAAGTGTAAAAATCACTGAATGTTCAAAATTTCTGTCTGCAATGAATGTTAATATGCGTATTTCGGTTAATTCTATTTACAAAATACACATATGTATGTTAAATATCTAACATGAGTATTTTCACTCAAAGCGATACTTTAAAACATTGAATACCTAACTATTTTAAACTAACTTTAGTTTCCTAACTTATAACAAAAAAAAAAAAAACATTACACTAAAATAGAGATGTGCAGGGTACATGTAAAGGGCGGAGACGTCAGATTTAGAAACAACACATTACAATAAAATAGAGATTTAGTACAGAGTACATGTACAGTACGGTGCAATCAGATTTAGAAAAAATATTTACATATAACACAAAATTAACACATTATAATAAATACAGAGAACATAGTACTTTCATCTCTTTTCTATTTACAAATTGATGTTAGAAGAAGTACATTTAATACTAATTATTATTTTAACACAGATTTAAAAGTATATAATTAGGAAATGTCTTGAACGCAAATTTCCGATACGGTCCAGGATAGAAATTCTATCTGGCTCTAGTAATCCTTACCACAAGTCCCATAAAACTTTATCACGGGCACTATATGGAATATTTATCGACGAATGATATGCCAGCTGATGTTCTGACCAAACCTTTGAATAAAATGCTTCATCAAAAATGTGCCCAGGATTTTGGACTCAAGAATATTAAATTTAATTTAATTTCATAGGTATTGATATTAAATAAAGATATATGTCAAGTTATATAATAAAAGTAAGGTGACGCCTGGTAAGCGCCCGCACGATGCATATATTTCATCTTTACCGACATCTGTGTACAAGCAGATTGGCACACCCAGCAATGGGTAATAAGCCGTGATGATATATTTATTTTTCTATTTTGGTGTTCTTATGAGTCTATAAAAGCACTGTTTATCACTGAAAAGACGACGTTTAGAAGATCTATAAACGTACTGTTTTTGGCGCCTTTCATGTTCTAGAGGTGGTAGTCATGCTTTCATAACTGACAGATAACCTCAAAATGGTAAATTGTTCGTGTTGAAATAGTACTTCTAATTGTGGATTTTTATCCTTTTTCTAGGTGATAGGATTAGAAAGAAAGTAAATTGATAGCTATAGCTGTGTTAGTTAAGAAAGAATAAGAATCTGTGAAGTTAAAATTTCAACTAAAAAAATATGAAACAAGAAACAATGCGCTCAGGTTTACTTTGTCAAAATAATTAAAACGGTAAGTTTTATTTATTACAATTTAAATTTATGGTAAAGCAATTTTGAATTGAATGTATTGTTATTCCGCGCAGGTTATGAAATGTATGATACACGTTACTTGAAAATGTTCACACTGTCTACTCAGTTTGTGGCGGCTACTAGCAAACAAATATGAAAAGTTGACGTTTTAAACCATGATTTCCAGTTCCACATTGTGGCGAACTATCGAATATATGCCGTATATGTTTTGTAGTAAAAATTGTAAGAACAACTGTTGCCGTTATCTGTGCAACTGAGCAGTGAGTGTTGACAAAATGGTGGAAAGTAAAAGTCTAAATCAATAAATTGTTCAGTAAAGTATTTCATTATTTAAAGAGTTTTATTTATATGTTGTTTTCTCAATAAAAAGGCTTGATGGTCCACGTAACGTCCTTCAATCCCATATTCAAGTTTTATTTATGATAATAACCAACACGAACCACCGATATGTCAAATCAGGATGGTTCATTAATAAACCTTGGAGTTCATTGTATGTATTGTTTGTCCTCTTTCATAATTGTATAATGCTTGATACAGTGTTTTAATGTAAACAATCAGACAAAATCACAAGATACACAAACTGTCAAAATGTGAAATTTCAATTTTTAGCGGGAAGCGATACCAACATAACATAAAAAAATCACCAACTCATATTTTTGACAAGTCCTTTTTTAAAAAATCTAATTGTAAAATTACCTCAATAGAAAAAATAGTATAAAAAACATGTATCATAAAGCCTGTTGACGCACTCGTCCTTTGTAAAACTCGCCTGGCGGCTCGTTTTCCAAACTTGGACTCGTACGTTAGCAGATTGTCTTATGATACTTGTGTTTTAATGTACTATTATTTATTTAAATATATTTCAGCAAGAAATAGACAAAATAAATATATTTCGACAGATACAGACTACAAACTGAAACTGAAATCAATTTTGTTGATTACATGTTATTTGCAGGAATCGTTTTCACGTTTATGTGACCTGCAAGCAATCAAATTTCCTAATCACAAAAACGTAAATGCTCGTAAAAATTGACAAGAGCAATAACAACTCAAGTCATTTTCCTTATCATCAGAGTGAGTTTAATGTATTCTCATTGATACACTTAATAAACTTGTTAAGTTCATTCCAAAATATCTTATTTTTCTGAAATTCAATTTCTTTTTACGACTATTTTGTCATTTTTATGAACTGTTAATTGTTAAAACGAGACATAAACAAAGAAAAAACAGTTCAATCTCCATTACGCGTCCATATCAGTCAAAATTCAATTTAGTTTTATTTATTTTATCTATGTTCCGGCTCCGGGTGTTAGTCGTCCAACGTACAACATAAAACAAATTTCCGGGACCTTGCACTAAGTCGCAGACGAGGATATCTGCGCTTAATCTTCCTCTAATATCGCTTTCATCCCCCATCATAATGTCACTTACGTCACTTGCATTCCTAGGATACTCTCACAGAACTATACAGTCGCTAAATTGATTTCTCTCTGGATTTTTCTGTCATAAAGACGTAGCAAATAATGGCCAATAATCTTGTTTCTTTTGAGGTATAGACTCCGATAGGATGATTAGAATCTAATATTAATAACAGCTCTAGATGAGGGAACGAGAGAAGTATAGGGGGAATAAAAATAACAGCTCTACTTAAATATCTTTGAACTTGAGTGCTATAGTTACCGTTTTTACCTTCCGTCATCTTTAGGTAAGGAAGGTATTGTCTTTGGTCCAAAATTTCGGTGATGAGTTTTTAATGAATAAACACGTTTTGATGTCCCTAGAATACGATTTTACTATTTTTACGATATCTGTATGTGTGTGTGTGTATGTATGTATGTGTGTGTATGTGCGTGTGTGTAACAAAATTTTCGTCTACGATAACTCTAAAACTACAATTCCAAAAATTATAATTCTTTCGTATTCCTCTTCGATGCATCCATATGAAGAGCTGATTAGATTTTGGTTATAATTGGTCAACCGGAAGTACCCTCATTTGAAGATTTTAACAGTTTTTCTTGAAAAAACGATGTTAAATATCATTTTTTCACATTTAATGTTATTATAAATATTGAAGAACATTGTATTCTCTATACGATTTGACTGCATTTTCTACTTCATATTAAATGGATATAGAACTATAAAATTATAAAGAAATTAAATTTCATAAATTAGCTAGCTATGCTAGAAACAGCTACTATATTAATAAAATTCTGATTGAAGGATGTCAGTGTCAAGTGCAATTGACATATTCGTAGTATATTTGTATTATAAATTTACTTGAAATATAGGATCTTTTTGCTCGAAACTTTCTGTATGGAATTTGTATAAAATACATACAACTGTCGAAAGGTAATGTACATACAAGATATTTAGAATCTTTTGCAAGGAACTTTCTGTATGGATTTTATAGAAAATACATAGGCATTTACGAAAATTCTACCGGTAGATAGGTACCGCATCTACCGACTGCGTTCGAAAACACCAGTGGTAAAAAGTTACCGTGTTCGACAATTGTACAATATCTACCAGATTCATCTACCGGATTTATGAAGAATCTAATCTCAAAAAAAGATAGTGATGCAAAGCGAAGCACGCGCGTTAAAATCGGAAATGTGTTCAAAGTAGAACTCTGGTCAGTTTGTTAACTACATTAAATTTCTAACCTGATTCAAATTTTCAATTTTTTTTTTATAGCTTATGGATCTACCCGTGTTTACCACTTGCGTTCTTAAAATATCGATTCCGGTAACTATAACCTGATAAACACCTGTTTACCGGCAACAGTTCACCGGTAGAATTTTCGTAAATGCCTCATATAACTGACGGAAGGTAATGTGCTGGCCACATCAGATTTTTTTTTTTTGGATTGATAGTTTATTAAAAAGTTTTTTTATTCTTTATTAATTACAAATCATTATCAGTTAGCAAGGTAACCCTTTAATGATCAAGGTCTTAAGAAATGGGATATTTGTTTTGATGCAGATTACGTGCGCATACATTATGGGCAGGATATTAGAGGCCAAAATCATATGTTAAAATGTCACAATAAACGATATAAAAGAGGTAAATATAATAATAATTCAAACTTAATACACAAATATAACAGGACCAAAAATACAAAATCAATAGCTTGTTTGTATAATATTTGGAATAATCTGTTTAATAAATAATAGTTATTAACATACCTAGGAATGTTATGTATATCATAACTGCCGCAGAAGTCGGTTTTAAATCCAAGCTCGTAGAGCGAGGATTTTAAGACATCTAAGGCTTGTTATGATTCAGAACATCCGTGGTTTGTTTAATAGTATCAGAAAATGAAGACATTAATAAATATTATTTTGTGAAATTCTCCCATTATTATACTGCTTTCAGATTATGGTTAACACAACAATTACTTTGACATATGTTAAAATGACAAATATTCAAATTGTATGTTTTATTCCTCATGTTTATTATTTTAGAATAAAGTAAAACGTTTTCAGAACGACACGCTAACGTTATCTGTATGTATTAATGAAGAGTATTATACTTACATTTTATTTTAATATTGTAGACCGTTGTTGACAAGTCAGTAAGGTAATAATATTACCATACAGATACAGTTATTACGTAGTTACCAGCCTATTTTTGTAAAAGTAAACAACGAATTAATATCCTGAAACCGGTAAATATAATAAAATCACCATTGGCGATCGCAATTATTGCTAACTAAAAATATAAAACAAAAACATGCGGCTGGATGTCGATATAACACAAATACTTAAATAGAAAATCTCAAAATTGAAATAGTTATGTATAAAGAAAGATAACAAAAAAATGCACACACACAGGATTAACAAAATTAATTATTATTCAGTACACGTAGGTAAAATCACATTCTCATTCGTAAGTATCTAACATAAAATTGATTACAAAAGGCAAAATTAACATTGCAATGAATGCAAGGGACCGAAACAAGCGTTGCGAGTTTTCAAATTTGCATGGGATTTTCGGAATCACGGTTTCCGTATATGTTGTAAAAAATTTTTTTTCTGCAATCGTTTAAATACTCGTATAAGAAAATTTACAAAATTTATTTAGTTTTTGACATATATGCTACTTGAGCGACTATGCATAGTGTTTTTAAGCGGTCATGACCACAATTATTTTCCGAACTAGTGCGAAAATCAGCTATTTCCCGCGCTCATTTTGAATTCGAGAACATTTATTTCCCGCTCGATTGTTGGATTTTTACCTCCCGCCATACCGTAGGTAAGGGAGGTAATGTTATCGGTCCAAAAATTAGATTTACGATGATGTCTGCGTGTGTGTGACGATTTTTTCGTCCACGATAACTCTTACAACAAACTTCCGAATATTTCTATTTTCCCTATTTTTCTTTCTATAAAGAGTTGTTTAGATTTTGGATAAAATTGGACGACCGGAAGTGACACTTTACACGGAAAGAAAAAACTTAACCGTATTAGATAAAAACACACCCTAAAATCGTGACAGTGAAAAACATTAAGTACATCGGTAAATACGGATTTCTAGATTTGTTTTTGCTTAAACAGTAAATACAATTTCTAAAAAAAATAGAAATAACATTTGTAGTCCGAGTAAAATGTGACTACCTTAGTAAAATATATTGACTCTACCAGCGAATATAATTTACTCACTTACGTTAGATTATTTTTGAAGTAGCAAATCCAATATAGTAAAATATAATATAATATTAACTAATACTAATATTCTTATTACTGAGAGAATAATTTAATTTCCTCAAAAAAATTATAAATATTTTAAATAATAACTACTACGGATATTATGTTACCTGACTGTGAAATGTCTTCTTCTGTCGCAGAGAACTTTATAAAGTATGCCTAAATTATAATTTACTGTACTAAATAGTATGAAATTGAAATGTAGAAATAAAAGTACATATTTTATCAAGTATTTTATATAAAAATATATTTAATATATTATTTATTTAATACAAAAATAAAAATTCGTTGTGTAATTACAAAACAATACAATAATTTATAATAAAAAATAAACAACACTACATTGTTTTCTTGAAATTGTATTTTGTTTTAACTTTCTATTTATCTACATTTTATTAAACACATCTTTTCAAAGAAATGTACGTCTTACCATTTGGCATATCATATTATTTCGATGCAATGGTCAACATTGATCTCCTGGAGAAATGACCGAATATAATCATCTGCCATTGTTTTACTGCAATGTAATTAATATCTTTACTAATAAATAATAGAATACACGAACAACTTACTATTAGTTTAATACGAAAGACACAAGTATTACGCACTTTTCCAATATCTTATTCATTGCTGCTACAGATACACAACACATTCTACGTATACATACTACGCGATATAAGGTAGATCACAACATAACGTGTGTGGCGTAGCACACCATAGGGCAATGGGCTGAGAAAACGATTGTGCTTTCACAAGCTAATTTGGCTATTCTATTCATTGAAACAGAAAACATTTTACCCTATTGGTAAAATTTTAACTAAAAGAGAAAACTGGATAAGCTGAAATAGTAATTTTTGTTCATTCAAGCAGGATTTTTTTAAACCTATTGGTTAATAAATTTACTCATACAGTAAAATATATTTCCTAATTTAATCAATTACATTAACAGAAATAAAGAATATCATGCTTGTTTGGCTAAAATATCAAGAAATAAAGTAAAAACAGATTTCTGCACAAGTACATGGTAATTTATTGGAAATGTTAATAAATTTTACCTAATTTCTGTTAGTAGTATTATCTACTCTAGTAAAACAATAAACTAAAATATTATTTAGTAAAAATAATTTTCTGCAAGAGATGAAACCAGCTTAGAAATACAAATTGACATATTTAAAATTACATATTTCTATAAAAGAAAAATAAGAAACTATTTCAGATTTATTTATTTACAAATTTAGTTAATGCAACTGCAGATGAGACATTTTAAGGCATTTCAACTAATGAAGTCAAATTATTTTTTTCCGTGTACTTGAAGCCCATAACAGTTTTTAATAAAAAATATATATTAAAATATAAACTTTTCAATTTTAGTATTTAAGACTTTTATATGAAAGGGAACAACATAGTAGATTTTGGCTAAAATTGATAAACCGGAAGTGATACTTTACTTGAAGCTCTAAACAGATTTTCGTGAAAAATATATTATGATATATTCCAAAACTTTTCATATTTGGCATTTAAAACTTTTATATTAATAAGAAGAACATATTAGATTTTTTCTAAGATTGATAAACCGGAAGTGATACTTTACTTGAAGCTCTGAACAGATTTTTTTGTGAAAAATATATTATATATTCTAAAACTTGTCAAATTTAGTATTTACGACTTTTATATAACGGGCAGCAACATATTAGATTTTGGCTACAATTGATAAACCGGAAGTGATACTTTACTTGAAGCTCTGAACAGATTTTCGTGAAAAATATATCTATTATAAATTCCAAAACTTGTCAAATTTGGTATTTAAGAATTTCATATGAAGGAGAGCAACATATTAGATTTTGGCTAAAATTGAGAAACCGGAAGTGATACTTTATTTGAAGCGCCGAACATATTTTCGTGAAAAATATATTGATACAATCCAGAACTTTTCAAATTTGGTATTTAAGACGTTTATATTAATGAGAAAAACATAGATTTTTTTTCTAAGATTGATAAACCGGAAGTAGTACTTACAGAAAGCTATAAACAGATTTTCTTGAAAAAATATATTAAAACATGATCCAAAACTTATCAAATTTGGTATTTAAAACTCGTGTATAATTTGAAACATCATATTAGATTTTGACAATACTTATATGATAAACCGGAAGTGGTACTTAATTTGGAAGTCTTACAGATTGTCGAGGAAAAACATAATAAAATATAATCCAAAATTTCATATTACAGACTTTTCTATTTATTGGAACGATAGTCGGAAGTGATACTTTACTTAAAGCTCATTGCTATTTTAAACATGGAATTGACGGGAGGATATGTGCTGGCCAAATCAATTTTTTTTTCTTTAATTAAAATCAAATACTATTTTTGTGAGGCCGATTAAAATCGGAGTTGCCGGTAGAGGCCAAAAATAAACTGATTATTTGATTGATGTCCAGTAATTTCTTCTTTCCAATTATTTTTTAAATATCATCATTTTAAAGTATTCAATTTATAATTTTATAAGAATAAATGATAATTAGTTAGCTAAAAACAAAGTACTATTAATAACCGAATTTATTATTAAAGTTTGAATATTAAATTGGTATGTTCGGTTCCATTTCTGTAAATTATTTTTATTTTGAGATACATAAAGGTTTTTACAATATTTGTGGTCTCATAATTTGAATTTATTCGAAGCTAACAATGTCAACTCCCTTATCCATAATAGTCGTATTTTTTATACCTTCCACATTATCATAATTCTAGTCAAGTATAAAAAGCACATAAACGTCATTTTTTATAATTAAACTGTTTAGTACCTCTTAAAAGTACTTGATTAAATGGACTATGTTCTCTAATACACGAGAAAAAATCCATTCGAAAAGGGATGCACCGTGCAACCCTTATCGTGTGTAGGGTTTGAGTAGGCGGTTCTGGATGAAAAAATGCTTGACGTTTTTACGCATTATCTGCCCCCGGGCCATTTTCATTTCTACCAAGCCTACGGTCATAAAGAAAATGAATAAAAGATTGTCATAATGTTATACGAACGAGAATGGTTATTAATGTGTCTGAGTTATGGCGTAATCTACCCTGATAACACGTAGAGGAATTCATTAAAACCTTTTTTCTGTATCACAGTTTTTATTACAGGAATGCTGATGGAAATATTTTTGGTTGTTTCGAATTTTGGAATGCAGTGCTCGGGATTGTGGAGAATTTTCTCAGCGAAATAAAAGCCTGGGAAAGATGGTTAGAATTGTTGGATATTTTTTTGTAAAAATGAATAAATGAACCACAAACATTTTTAATAGTAAAATAAATTCCAATCTAACAATTTTTTCCTTTTGAAATACAGTAAGTTTCATTTAAAACTGCTAACTTTGGGATTTCGAAAACTAATATTAATAAAATAGAATTCGTGCACATGTGAATTAGACTTTTACGGGTTTATTTAAAAACCTTTTCCTTGAATTCATTCTTTACACTTGGACGTCCACCATTTTTCATCAGAAGAAATAAATGTTTGTTTAATGTTTTTGAAAGAGAAGACAAATAACAACATGATAATTTTTAGATTTTGGCGTTATATTTCCAGGATGAAATCAGATCATATACCTCTCTCTGTCTGTCTGTCTGTATAATCGAGTATTTAACTATCTTTTCTTACGTCGATACGAATTTAAAGAAGATTGAAAATAACTCAATCCATAGTCATAATATACTTGAAGCCGCTTGAATTATCGAGATAAACGTAGTCTATGAAAGTTGAAAATTGCTTGAAACCATTCAAATAGGAAAAAGAACCGTAGTTTGACAGTAAAACTCGTATCCAGGATGTTATGCTTGTTTTAATAATTAACGCTTATTACTGAACTGAGCACCTGGCAACGTCAAAACATAAATGTACAGGTTGTCAGGTGCTCAATTTAGTAACAATTTTCAACTTTGATAGACATGTAATGTGCGTTGAAAGGAAGCTATATTTGCGTGAAACGCAAATTTTTTTTACAGGAGCAACGATTAGTGTTGGTACATAGGATTTAAAAGTCATTTGTTCAAATGATTGTTGGACGAGCTATACCAGCCATAGTGTATTCGTATAGGTTGTAAAAATTACATGTGTCAATTTTTCAATGCGATATTTTTCATTTAAATTGACAGTTAACTTAACAAACGGTTTATAAAAAAATAAATATATCATCACGGCGTATTACCCATTGCTGGGTGCCAATCTGCTTTGCACGCAGATATCGGTAATGATTTAATTATTTAACTAGCAATTTTTTTTGTGATATAAATTTGTAAACATAAAGAAAGAAGCTATATTCTAATACGAGATTTCATAAAAGTTTATTTTTCTTTAGGCGGCGGTCTCACTGACCGAGTACTATTAATCATTTACTGTCGTGTATATTTCAAACACGAGTATTCTAATAGCGTATGTCACATTGGGCCATCGTTTTCTATCGACTACCGTCGACCTGTTTGATTTTCAAGTTGGTTTGATTTTTACTCGATGCTCGATTCCACTCGATGCCTTGACGCATACGTAAATGTGCATAACCTCTTAATTTAGTTGATGTCATTCATATTTCATTTGATTTGACACTGACAAACAGAAGTAGTCGTGAAAATAGAAACAACAAAGTTTATTGAAAAAGAGCGGAGCACGAGTGAAATTAATTTAGATTAATATATTTAGATATACTCGACACCAAATGATATATGCAACTGGACCAGTGAGACCGGACCTTCAGTTTTTAAATGACACGACATGATTCGATACTACACTACACGACACAACTTTACCAGTGAGACCGCCGCCTTATTGAATACAAAAAAAAATCTGATGTGGCCAGCACATAACCTCTCGCCAGATATTTTACCTGGTTGTACGCATAAAACGAAAAATATTTTTAAATACAAATACATATATTCATGTCTCACTACAAAATAATTATTTTAATATAAATTATGTACAATACTTACATTTTCTTTATATTCAATATCCTGAATTTTTTTTTCTGCTTTCCTTTTCTTTTTCTTTTATTCGTTATTTTCTCGCAAATTCATTTTATATTCTCTTGTAGGTATATTCTTTTGCGTTGTTGACTTTTTATTTATTTTCATATTCTTCATAATGATGTACGAATATTTTTGACAGTGGCATACAAATATTTTTGACAGTGACATTTATGTGTGAATTACAAACATTTGAATTTCTTGCCTTGAAGTATTTTGATCTAAGAATTTTTACATCAAATTATTTTATATGCATTTCTTTATTTCTGAATCTATAGAAGATATAATAATGAATTTATATTTATCGAATAAAGAATTTAACGTTCTTTAATATAAGTATTTACATAAATTTTCGATAAATAATATTTAGATGATTTTTTTCTTGTAACTAGTACTTCCGGTTGTCCAATTGTTACCAAAACTGACTCGACTCTTCCCATTATTGTTAGATTGAGGAATCCGTAGTTAAAAATGTCTTAAGTCTTATAGTATTTGAGTGATCGTGGATCCAACATCCACACACACACACATCCACACACACACACACACACACACACACACACACACACACACACACACACACACACACACACACACACATCATCGTAAAAATGTTATAATCGGATTCTAGGGACCTTAAAACGTGCTTATTCACTAAAATCTGGATATGCGATTTTTAGCATGAATCCAATACCTCTCTTAGCGAGAGGTAAAAAAAACAGCCATGTAATAATTTTACTTAAAAAATACGGTTTTGCTTTTAAAGATCTCTTATTGTTAAGATTATTTTAAATTTTAAGTAGGTATGTTTTCTGTGAATATCAAATAAATTAGTATCTATGCCAAAACCAAATCAACCCCCCTCTCCACCGTGTATCGAACATGTCAATAACTGAACCATAAATCAAATTCTTCTCGTATCCATTTATAACAAACAATAGTAACAAGTTAGCAGATTAGGATCCCTTGTGAGGGCGTAATGTTTGACAGGCGGACAGCGAACAACCCTCGGTGATCGAGGGAGGGTGGAGGTAGAGCGAGTGCGCAGGACTTGTCAATTAGGTGGTAGTGTGATGCGTGCACCACGTGATCAAAGATGCGTGAGCCGAGTTAAGAGGTCTTGAAAAATTAAGGGGTGGTAAGGGATAAAAAGAGGCTGAACAGGGAAGGAACCAGAAAATTGTGCGAGTTGATTTTTTTGTTCCTATATGAAAAATATGAATTTCAAAATGCAAAAATACTTATTTGTCGTGCGTTATGTGTCCGCTTGTGTTTCTGACAGCCCTAGTTCAAATTCAACTGACGTCATAAATGAAATTTATTTTTAATTTTCAAATAGCACAAAAATGAACCATATGATGCTGTCTCTATTTCAACGAAGAGAGGGCATGAAAAATAATAGTTGAAAATAACATATCTTCCTGAAGATGTTTTCTAAATTTGTCAATTATGATAGAATGAGAAAACCGGCATTAAAAATTCTGTGACGTCACCTGTGCGAAGTAATACAAGAAATGAGAGCGAAAGAGATACAGATCTACTACTTTCACTTTTATTGCTTTAAAGTCTCTGGAAGTTATGTTGTTTTCTGGAGTATTTTACTTATAGTGTAACAAAAAAGCTGGATTTGCACCACGAAAAAAATAGGAAAACATTGTTTTTAAAAAACATGTGAATAACAAATAAGTTACTAAAAAAAATTCGACCGTCTTGGTAAATTAATAAGGAAATGTTATTATTATTATCGAGAGGTGGTTCATCTTTGTCCCTGTACTGCGACCTTTCTGGTCTATTGTACCCTCCGTGTTTTACTTCTATTCTAGAAGTTCTGTTTGTTTTGTGAACTCCAGGATTTTCTTTAGACTGATGTCCTTTAGTGTCTCAGTATGCAATTTCTTTGCTCCTAAAAGACTATGTCTGCTTGCCATAAATGCTTCGCAGTGACATAATAAATGTTAAGGAGTTTCATCCTCTTCTCCACATCCTCTGCAAGTTGGTTCTTGTTTAAGGCCCAACCTGTGCAAATGTTTGTTTAATTGACAGTGTCCTGTTACCAGTCCTATTATTAATCTAACATCTTGCTTGCTCATTAAGAGTAAGTTGTCAGTTCTTTTCTTGGATGGCTCATTCAAAAAGAGCTTGGAGTGTCTCTGGCCTGATATGGCTGTCTAGTGCCGTTTGTGCCATTGCCAGAGCAAAGTATTAATTTCCTGCTTAACTGTTTCCGCAGTTATTCCGCATGCAGGTTCGGGTCCTATAAAAGGTATATTTGTCCCGTCTTTTGCAAGACGGTCGGCTACCCGGTTTCCTTCGATATCTGAGTGCCCGGGTACCCATATCAGTCTTAGTTTGTTACTCGCTCCTAAGGCATTCAATCTGTGGATGCAGTCCAGAATTAATCCTGAGCCTACCTCACACGAGTTTAAAGCTTTGAGTGCGGCTTGACTGTCTGTTACTATAGAGATTCTTCTATTGTGGTAGTTCTTCTCCAATAGTAATTGCACGCTGGTTAATATTGCGTGTACTTCTGCTTGGAATACTGTTGCATTTGTCCCTAGTCCAACCGATTGGTTGTGTCTTAGTCCCTTTGCCCCATGTATTCCAGCTCCGGTTCCATTGGTTGTTTTGGAGCCGTCTGTATAGATGATTATGTCATCTTTTTCAACCAGACTATGAGAATGTTCCCATGCATCCCTATCAGGAATTATTATCTTGTAGGTTTTGTCGATGGTATACATCTTATTGATTCTATCAGACACCATCTGTAAAGTGGAGTGCTTGTTCATCTCTGTATAAATTTCAGAGTGTCCATTTCTGCATTTATCCTCTTTTGAGAGAACATTCATCCTATATGCTCCGCTAATTGCCCTTGATTTTACCACTAAGTGTAGTGGAGGCAAGCTTAACAGAGTTTCCATTGCCGATGTTGGTTTGGTTGACATAGCTCCTGTTATCCCTAAGCAGGATAGCCTTTGTACCTTGCTGAGTGCCTCTTGACAGTGCTTTGTTTTTGTTCTTTGCCACCAGGCCAGGCTGGCGTATTCTATGACGGGTTTGATCATTACTGAATAAATCCAGTAAGTCATTCCCGGTGATAGGCCCCAAGCTTTTCCAAACATACGCCGGCAGGCCCACAAGGATCTTATGGCTTTGTTTGCTGTTCTTTCTACATGAGATTTGAATGTCAGTCTTTTATCTGTGTAAGGAAATGTTAATAATAATGTTAATAACAATGTAACTAACATCTTAGCGTTGCCAATCCAGAACTAAAATTAAAATCGCAGCCAACGTGATTATTTATTTATTGAAATTGTACTTTACGTGTACTGATAATTTGAAATAAAATTTAAAAAATTACACGGTTACATGGTAACCGCATTTTATTCAGCATACCGGTTACATGCGGTTACGTCAAACAGCGGTATGCTGGGCGGTTACATGTCAGGTTACTATTACTATCCTTTTCTAGCTGTCAAAACGCTAACATTTTGGCAGTTAGACAACTATATGTGTATATATAATAATAATAATTTTACATACATTTCATGTCATTCCATTTCATCATCTATCAATTTTAGTCTTTTTAACATCACCACTTTTCCCTGCATTCACTCTTTGTAACAATTCCTTTTCCCTGATTCCTGGCCTGTGGAGTAGCGTGCTGAGTCCGTACTCAAGTACTAATAAGGCTCTTTGTGCCTTGGTTCGTTCGCCCATGCGTTTCTGACCCATTTAGCAGGGTGTGTCGCGCCCGAACTTTACCGCGGGTATGTATATGCCTTCACCAATGCTAGAACGCGTGGGTGAAGTAAGTGCTGATAGCTTAATTTAATTGAATAACTAGGAGAGGTGATATGGGATAGTTTGTTGGTGATAACACCCTACGATAGAATAGAGTGATAATTGAAAATTGATTAGGTACGTAATTGGAACAAGCATTGCTTTGTAGTTGACCGAGATAGTAGCAATAATATGATTATATTGTTAATTATTGTTCTAAGGCAGTAGGTGCGTAACTAGCATAAGTATATTACGCAAAGACAGAAAATGATTTCACCATCGATTCCTAAACATAAATTAGAAATTTATTACAATTAAAAACTACCTAAACTAATACTTATACATTTTTGTAGGCACCAAAAACTACGTAATTTATTTGTTATTTAAAAAAAAATCTCGATTTTTAATATGTACCAAGTAAAAGCCCGTAGCACATGAAAAATATTGTATAATCTCTTATAGATTTTTCATCCAATATATCACGCGATTTTGAAAACAATATGATTTTAATTGTATGGATCTAAAATACTGGACAGTAAATAATAGCACAGATCCTCATAATGTTTAGCGTTTAACCCTGAATCTATAGATTATAATCGTAAATTTTTTTTTGTTTCAATATTGAACTGATAATTGGACAGTTTTTAAGGCTAGTACAATAAAAATCCAGATTGGATTTCATACAAGACACAATATAATATATTGACTCGTATACTACAGGCTTTAGAACATATTAGAAAAAGAAAAAATCTTTTTACTTCCTGCTGCCCTTAGTAACGGAGGTATAGGAATCGTGCTATATCGTATATCGAGATTTTGGTAAATGTTTTAAGGTCCCTAGAATCCGATTTTAATATTTTCACGATGATTTCCATGTGTATGTATGTGTGGATCCTCCACTCTAACTCAAATACTATTATTCGGAAAATTTTGAAACCTTGTATTTCGACCTTGTTCTAATATGGAACGAACCCATTAGATTTTGGTGTAAATTTATAAAATTATCTACAATTTAAATCACGGAGTCTACGCTTTAAACAAACATAACTCCTGGGTTACACAGTTCATATATAACAAATGTATGTAAATGACAAATAAATGTCACTGTCAAAGAACTAATCATTTCAAATTAATAATAGTAACGTTTTAAAAAGAAAAAAGTAAATAGAACCATAGTTATATGGAATGGAACTTAATACATTTTCCAGCATAAGTAAATATGTAAGTATGCATATTTAAATTAATAAAAATCAAATGGCGGGTGATATAGTGTTTTGGCCACATCAGATTTTTTTCATTATTATCTCAGCCTATGTTAATTTTTGGGAAAACGAAAGCTGTCTCCCAATGTGCACAAAAAGTCCCATTTACCCGAGGTCGAAGTTGTTATATTTTTATTATCTATGTATATATTCGGAGTGTTGATATACAGAATATTCATTTTATTTTGTCCACTATTACTATTTCGAGAACTATAAGAGCTACGAGGTCGGTTAAATTAGCAAACAATTTTACAAGACTATTTTATTGAACGTAAAATAATTTTTTTCAACCAGTGGTTTTCAAAGTGTTGTTACATCTGTGCTACCTATTTTTTATTCGCTTATTCGATTCAGTATTTTTTTTCTAAATTTAACGATATCTATTTGTCATATCTTAATATAAGAAAATATTTGAGAAAAATGCAAATGAAAATTGATGATTTTATCTGACTGTAATAAAAGTGCTATGAAGAAAACAAAATATAAACCTCATCAAGCTTTTCTTCGCGAATAAAAATCTTTTTATCACTGAGAAAGTATATGAAATATTTGTTTTCATATTAAACTACAATTAACGAAACAAAATTACAATCAGATTCAAATTAAATCATCATAATTTTCATTTGCATTTTTCTCAAATATTTTGTAATATTAGAGATATCGTTGAATTTAGAAAAAAATATTGAATGAATAAGCGAATAAAAAAATAGGTTCCCATTTAAAATAACAAAGTTGGTACCCACAGTTTGAAAACCACTGGTTGAAAAAAAAATTATGCTCATTAAAATATTCTTGGAAAATAGAAACTGTTTGCTAATTTAATCGATCTAGTATAGCTCCTATAGTTCTTGAGATAGCAATAGTGGACAAAATAAAATGAACACCCTGTATAAATAGTAGGTTGCTACTTTAAATAATATATTTTGTGTAACCACTTTGCGCACGCAAAATATGCACAAAAAAGGTCACTTTTTGGACAAGTTGGACAAATATACACTTTAGATGACAAAATCATATGGACATACTCGTAAGTATGTCCTTCCAAATTTTTACTAGTATTAAAATTGTTTATTAATAGGTAATTATTCATAAATAGAGGCCAATAATAAACGATTTACTTATACATTATGAAATTCATAAACGATCAACGGAAAATAATATTTTTATGGTTAGAAGTGCGAGAAGTGAGGTTAGATGTTAGAGGTTAGATTAAAAAGGTAAATTCTAATAATACCTTGACGCTCTTGACCTTGCGTTTATTGTTTGTATTCCACATTCAACATATTAAAAAATAAGAATAGATTTCGTGTGTTTCTCGGGATAATAATTATTTATCTTGTACTAATACCAAGAAAATTATACAAGTTTGGAGAAAGCATTAATAAGAAAACTACATCTACGATCTCAGCTATATTTCCTTCAAGGAAATTATTATTTGCATATCAAATGAGTTGACGAGGGCTGTTTTATTATTAATTATAAAATACGATTCTAAGTTCATGTGGAGGAAACGTTACAAAGTATATGTCAAAAGTATTTATTCAATGCTATAATTTACTTTCTTACTCTAACTATTTTTAGACTAACTATTCAGCTATTCAATGAGAAGAGATAATTACATATATTAGAGCTATAAGTTATTCACGATTGAACAATTTACATAACTTTACTCTGTGTCTAAAGAATTGTAACTATAAATGATCCATTATTTTTAATGTATCTATTGTATACAAAAGTTTGTCATTATGAGAAAAGCGATGAGTAGAAGTTAAGGATGAACATGAATAAGAATATTCTCTTTAACTTTATCTACCTTGCATATTTAATTCTGAATACGTATATAATTAATAATAATTTTTATATTCTTTTTGGGAAATACGTATAGGAACCGGAATTATATTTGATTTATTAAAAATGTATATACCGGAGTAATTAGATCCTGAAAAAACCAATAATGATTCAGTCTGTGAAATGAATACTGAAAGTAGGTCAAGATCTAAATAAAGATTCTAATTAATCATCTTTTATTCCACAAACCAAGAAACATCTAGTTTTAATATTAAAAATTGAGAAATCAATTAGGTTAAAATCTAAATCATACTATAGATCGGTTAACTAGATTTAGAACCCGTTTCATAATACATTTCACAGACTGAATCATTATTGGTTTTTTTATATGTACGTTGAGGGCGCTAATCAGGTTTCCCCTGATGGGCACTCATAGAAGGTTTTCATTATTATTAAAAGTTAGACAATAATAAATATACGGGTGTCCCACGACAAACGTAGGTGACCTTTACTTTAAATACAATTTAAAATTATTTTACAAAATTTTGTTACCTACTGCCTACATGGCCATTTTAAATAAAATATGTACGGATCAATCAGAAATTGTCCCCAACTTTATTATTATTTCGAAATCAAACGTTCTTGATTTTTTCTCAATAAATGACCACATCTGAGCAAAAAGCTTTTTAAAGAGAGCTATAGTTAAAATTAAAAAAAAATTAAAATATAATTTTTACGTTAACGTACTGTTAAAGTTCAGACAATTCAAGATTTTTAAACAGTGGCGGATCTAGGCTCTTTTTACAGTGGCTCGAGTCACTGTGAAAATTTTCTGAGCCATTGTAATTTTTTTAACTGAATTAATACTTACTAGTATTAATAGTATTAATTAGTAATAATGTTTACTTATGCTTCATTCATATTCATTTTACCTGTTGTTTAATGAAAGGGTATGCTAATGAAAAAAATATGAAACTTTCAAATATTTGTATTAGAAATCTAAAATTTTGAGTTTTTTATTGTTTAATTATGTGCGACATTTGAATTTTTAAATATTAATTGGAAATTTGAATTTTATCGGATGTGTTGTAGGAGTAGCTGATGGCATTTAAGAAATACATTGAAATAGATAACTTGTAAATACACTAAATGTAACAAAACTAACACAAACAAGACAGTTGATATCACGTCAAAGGCAGAAAATCTGCTTCCTTTTAACAGGGCAGTTATATGTACAAAATTGTTTAGAAATGTCATCAGTCACTCATACATCACAAACCATGTGATACCTTTTTAGTGCCAAAATAAATTACAAGAAAATTTATGACAAAATATTTAGATTTTTTTACATTATTCGGTTATTGTTAAGCATAATCTATAATGACCCAACATTTTCTACCTTAAATTTCACTACATTACAATATCCCATTGAAAATAATAACTTCATTAACTTTACTGTCTAAATCCATGTAGAAATTTATTCAAAGAATTAGGAATTCTAACTTTACCATGTATCTACATTATGTCTTGTGTTATGTTTATAAAAAAATCCATCTTTATTTTCCACCTCTAAACAGGTTAATTTGTACAATACTAGATTTAACTGTAACTTACTAGCATCGAAACATAATAGACAAAATTCCCACCAGAATGTAGCATATATGCCAATTAAAATTTATAATCATTTACCTGTAATATTAAAGTCTGAAACGAATATAAATATCTTTAAAAATAAAATTAAGGTCATCCTCATGAAAAACAATTATTATTCTGTGGAAGAATATTTTTGTTCGAACTTAAATATATAAATTTATGAATTGTATAAATATATACATTCTTTATTTGTGACATGCTATTTGCTATTGTATTTGCTTTTGTGGTTAATAAATTATTATTAATATTATTATTATAAGAATAAAGTAAAAATTGCAGCTTCCCATTACATAAAAAATAATAATGTAACATTTAATAAAGGTAAAGGTATTTGACCTTGAACAAAATGAAAAAATAAAATTACCCACGTTTAATGCTGATCCACTGCAGTCAATAAAGTCTAGATCTGCCACTGTTTTTAAATAAACACCACAATTTTTATTATTTATATTTAAAAAGACTTTGTCAAAGGTTATGTATTTCCAGTAAAATTATTTCACGAACATACAATATATTTGACCCTACCAGTCAATTTTAGTAATATTTGAATATCTTAACTTGTCCAATGTTATTTTTTTATAATAGGGTATTCTCTGACGATTACTAATATAAAAAATTTATTAAAAATATTAGTGTTGATAGGTAAACAACAGGAAAAAAACAAGCAATAATATAAATTGTATGTTACAAAAGATATAAAGCATTTAAATTCTGCTGATGTACTAGATGACCTTCCAATGGGAGACCAGTTGAAATCCCTACTCCATGTTCGAATGTGATAAGACGCTGCATGAACCACTGATAGCACAGCTGGTACTGTACAACTAGTACGTCACTATCACGAGATACAAGAAAATCAAATTTTAAAAATTAATATCTCGCTTATTAAAAGGAATTTTTTACTCGGGTTTTTACAGATACTCTTAGATATAACTGTTCTTTAAGAAAAATAAATAAAAAATATATGAGAGAATACCCTATTTTTGAACAATTGTAACCAAAATCTAATAAGCTTTTTACAAATATGTAGAAAGGTGGAATATGAAAAGTTGTAATTTTTGAAATTGTAGTATACATAGAAGTTAAATGAGAATAAGAAACGTCATACACAAATGCAAGTACACTCATAGAAATATAGATATCACCAAAAAAATAGTATAAATACCTGTATTTTTTATTTTTTGAATCTAGTTTTTGACCAGGCAATATCTAACTTACCTATGTGACGGAAGGTAAAAATATCAAATGTCCGTAAAATGTTTAATTGCATTGGTACCCGCTAAATAGCATGCGACATCAGCGTAATTTTAGGGAACTAAATTAATGGCGAACTGTAGGACATGTCAAATATGTAAATGTCAAGAACCATCGTTCCACTTTGCAGAAAAAGAAGTTCTCACTATTTAATTTTACACTTTTTTTTGAAAATGTTCGTAAAATAAGCGAATTATAGAAAATAAACATAATGTTCAACAAATAGTGCTGTGTTTAAAGGGTGCACGGTACAACAAAAATTCAATACATATTCCATTATTTTTGCCAGAGATGAAGTACCTGATCGATTGAACCAAGGAGAAGAAATTTAAATATATTGGGAAACTCTAATCTGATAAATAAATATGTTTG
Source organism: Harpalus rubripes (assembly GCA_963082715.1). NCBI lineage: Eukaryota > Metazoa > Arthropoda > Insecta > Coleoptera > Carabidae > Harpalus > Harpalus rubripes. Next base: position 102,370,919 of record OY720448.1, read on the forward strand.
CTCCTTGTATATCACAAAGAATAATTATAATACAATTTTGCATGTTCGCAGTTTTAAGACAATTATTGACAGCATTTATAAATAAAATTTATAGTTTCATTGATTCTACTAATATTTGTACCTGCAGACTGCAATTCCAAGTCAGAATTATTATCGTAAGTCGAGTTACGTCACAAATAGTAATTAATCCCGAATTTATGAGTTGTTGCCCTTCAACTATATTTATTGATGAAGTATTCGACTAAAGAAACTTAAAAATTGTGTTGAATTGATCTGCTAACAATATTTTGGACCAGAAAGCGCTCATTCAAAATGTAAACAAATCTGACATGTCCTACTGGTCGCTTACAGCGCCGCGAACGGATTTTGCGGGTCCCAATACTCAGGGGCGTCACTAGGTATTTTTAACAGGGAGGGCGCAACAGGGAGCACCTTTAGAACGAAATAATTTTTGACAGTCTGATTCTGCATTTAAATTTTTTCATGTTTAAAACATAAAAATATTTCTTTTGGAAGATTTTTAAATGTAACGAAGCGAACACAAATACTTATCTGTTCTTCTGCAGTGATGTCCCGAGGATCATCTACTATTATTGCAAAATAATCACAATTATTAATTTCCGGAGTTATTTTGAGTATTATACATTTTGCACTACTCTCTATAACATGATTTTGTGACGTAGTGAAGAATAATGTACATTTTGAAGTACATTGTAATTCTGGAGAAGAGGATCAAATTTTTTAATAACTAGAGTCTATAAAATTGGCCTTATGTTAAATTTTTTGTTTCATTATGTCCTTGCAATGGGATAGCCTTAAATAATTTTGTCTCTTTTATAGCCTGAATGGTGCATCATTTTGATTTCTTATAGTACCTTTCTTAAGAGGAAAAAGGTTACCCCTGTACTAAAATATGAAGCGAAAATTCAATTAATTGTTTCGAACTATTAACATTTTAAAAAACTCAACACACGACACGCGTACTTCCGATATTAACTTGAATTAAAAAATTATAGAAATCTATTAGTATTTGACTTTTTAATGGCAAAACGAGAAAAGTCCAGTATTAATAGATTTCAATAATTTTTATTTTAAAATGCAGGTTAGTATCGGAAGGATGCTTGTCGTGTGATGAATTTTTTAATGCGTTAATAGTTCTAATACAGGAATAATTCATTTGAATTTTCGCTTCATATTTTAGAGCAGCGGTAACCTTTCCTCTTCGGCTAAAGTCGTAGGTACATAATCGTCTCGCTACTTATTGCAGATAAATAAGTGCATAATAAAATAGTAAAAAATCAGATTGATTTTTAATAATTTATTTAAATAAAAACACGGAAAGGGGGCGCAAAATTAAACAGGGAGGGCGCAAGCCCCCTCAGAAATGGTCTATCTGCGCCAATGCCAATACTACGAGTATGAAGTAGTATTCTCTCTTTTAAAGCAAAATCCAATAACCCAGAGATTTCTTAGTCATCTTCTCAAACAGTGAATCACGAATAAGGAGTCGGTCAAGTGTGCTTGTCCTGAAGACAGAGACAGCTGGTATTAAAGGGAGAAAGGAGAGTCCTCAGGAGACGTAAGCGAGGCGACCGCAGATGCAGCGTCAGCTCGTCTGGCGACGATATCGAGAAACCATCGATGCCGCGTTAGTAAGGACATCACACCAGATACGTTACGGCTCCAACTGCTGCTGCTGGTGCTACACTGCACGCCGCGTCAAATATCGAACTGCAGTTCTCAAAATAAGATGGCTTCACAAATATGACAGAATATAAAATTTACATTTTCATCAATTCCATGCAGTCAGTTCTGATCAGTTCCGATAAATTCCAATCAATTTCAGATAATATCGGAAGTTCTAAATGGAGACGTTTTCCACAAAACAATCAAAATGTTTTAGATTTTATGAATAATGTATTCATTCATACAATGTGAGTTATGTGATCAATTGTGGAAGTCCGGGTTTGAATATCACCGGAGTCATTTTGAAAATTATTTCCAAAGGGGTATGTGAACAAATTTTTATTTTTACATAATATGATACTAGAAAAAAATAAAATACCCGTATTTTTTTACATCGATTAATTATTCGTACTTTACGAGAAAATAATTATTAAAAATTTGGGGAAGGGATTTGTGACGTGATGGTAGAATGGTAGAAGCGTGAAAAAAGACGGTTAGACTGGGAAGGAAAGAGATAGTTATAGCCAGATGTGATCATGCCCCACCCACCACAACATAAACGCGGCGCTGATAGGCGGATTTATAACTGTCTCTTTCCTTCCCGCAGTCTATCTTTGTCCACGATTTTAACCACAGTATAGAGAATACAAGCAGTAGCGACACTCTTGTCGGAACCTTTGATGTTTCGTTCCAGGCTGCTCGGCGTGCAGGGGGTAATAATGAGGAGCGCGAAATTTGAAGAAAACATAAAAATATATATTCAATATATGTTATTTAATATCAAATGATAAAGTGTGATATGGTAAAAATAGGTAATAGTGAAATATAAATATGTAAAAAAAATATATTTAAAGCCAATAATAATAAATAATTCAATAGCCAAGTAATAAATATTATATATCAAATCCAAATGTTATAAATAATTATATATTTATAAAAATACTAGTATTAAAGTAATAATAAATCCAATCTTAGTACTAAATACAAAATATATTTATTATATATTTATAAAAAAATATATTAAAGTAATAAATATTTAAATAATAAACAAGCAACAAATATTTATAGAAATACTAATAATAAAGTAATAAATATAAACAATAACCAAGTAACAAGTATGTGAGTGATCGTAGCATTGTGGTAGCGTACTAGCTTTTTGTTCCAAGGATTATGGGTTCAAACCCCCAGCACACTTTAATTTTTTAAATTTATTTTTGTGTTTTTATTTATTTTAATATTTTTTATTTGTTTTTATTTATTTTTATGTTTCTATTTATTTTAATTTAACAAGAAAAAACAGTAAAACTACAATAAATAGAAACAAATAAAAACAAAAAAATTAATTGAAAAAATGAAAATTAAAAATTTAAGAAATGTGCTGGGGCTTTGAACTCACAATCTTTGGAACAAGAAGCTGGCACGCTACCATCATGCTACGATCACTTTCATGTTAAGATTTCTTTTATAGGAAATAATAATTATCGTATTAAAATTGCCATAACATTTTCTTATTTTACTTAATTATTCTTAATTAATTTTAAACAATTTGTTATTAATATGATGCAATAAGTGTTCCCAAACATGTGTATAAAGTTTTACTGCAATAAGTTTTAATGGGAGGCAAATATTCAAATTATTCTTATTTCCCATGTTAAATGCTTATGTAACGGATTTCGAGCGCCAGCCGGTATAGAATAAACACTTCCAAGACCTGTGCATAATATTAAAATTTTTTTATTTATAAAATTATAACAAATACATGATAATTATTACAAATACAATGAATATGCACTTAATATATTATTTGAATCTGATTCAAAGTCCCGCTCCTCATTATTTCCCCCTTCAACCCGAGCAGGTTGGAACGAAAATCAGCGAAGTGTCGCTACTGCATATTCTCTATACTGTGATTTTAACATAATTACGGCATATATCCTTTCTCCAAAATATTAAATTGTTAGTAACACGATTATTACATTATTTCCCAATTTTCCATTACAAATTAATGTTTAGTTTTTATATTTTATGACATATATATATATATATATATATATATATATATATATATATATATATATATATATATATATATATATATATATATATATATATATATATATATATATATATATATATATGTCATAAAATATAAAAACTAAACATTAATTTGTAATATATATATATATATATATATATATATATATATATATATATATATATATATATATATATATATATATATATATATATTGAAATTCGAATATGGTCACATACCCCATTGCACAAAAGTTACCCATGTCCTTTTCGGTTCTAGGAAAATTACCAGAAGAGTTTTAAAAGTGACACTCTGATTCTTCTAAACATAATCTAATCTTATTTACTTAACTTACGCCCGCAAAACTCGGGGTGACGACAGCTAAAAGACAGGCGCATATAAAGAAAGAGGCTGCAGCTTAAATTTTTCGATAGGAATATTTAAAAAAATGTTCTTCGTTTCGTTAGTACTCAAAGATGGTAAATTACTCCAACGTTCTATAACTTGTACTGTTCTTACTTTGTTCATTTACTTATTCATAGTACTTAATAACCTGTCCTGTTATTAATGTAATTAGTTAGACACTATACCGAATGTAGGAGTTTAAGATAATAACATGGGATTTTCAATAAGTGCGGATATGGGCTCTCCTATAACTTTTAGAGTAAAAGTACAAGAATAAAAATCTGTTTAGAATTAAAGTGTACATTAAAAACGTTTAAATTACATTTAACAGGAAATCTGCAGAACGTTATTTAAGAAATAAAATGTTACAATTACCCCAGAAATCAGACGAACCTAGAAATTAAACAAAATATATCAATGTGACAGTTTAAAGTACCATTGCTTATTATTGTTGCAGTTATTGTTTTCATATAAATATAGTTCATAGTCTAGTTTAAATGTTATAAAATGAATGTAAACAGCGCACAAGAAAAAAAATTGTTTGCAGAAGACGATGAGACGATAAAAACTTGCTAACCATATATTTATTTAGACAAAATTTTCATTAATAGACCTTTTAATTTAACGGTTATCTCTTTCTATCGCTGCAAATAGTAAGAAAATGGCGCCAACAACTGCCAGTTGGGCTGTCAAACGAAACGTCAAAAATATTGCAGTCATTAAAATACCTGTATTCTCGGTGAAAATTTGCATCATTGGACCTTTTAGCTTCAATAAAAGGTTTTGTAACTTATTTCGATAAGTTTTTTTAAAAGCTGTCTGAGATTTTTCTCACATTTTACGTCGGCATGTGCGGGTAATTTAAACATGACACATCACCAGTTTGAACAATAGTTTGGAGGTTAATATTTTAGTTCGTCATTTTAATCATGTACAAGTATTAAGTTAAAATCCTTCATAATCCTGCTTAACAAATCGAAATATGTAATAAAAGTTACAGAAACCACGCAAATTGCAAATAATAAACAAGAGAGACAGTGAGAGAAAAATGAACTACTGACAAATTCAAATTAAAATTCGCACTCGCACGCCATCTACAGGTTACATTCTTAAATATGCTTACCTTTCTCCAGTTCAAAATAATGACGTCACAGAAAATGTTCTTTCTTAATTTACTAAAAAATGTGTGTGTGTGGATCCTCCACTCTAACTCAAATACTATCATTCAGAAAATTTTGAAATCTTGTATTTCGAACTTTTTCTGTATTGGAAAGAGCCCATTAGATTTTGGTGAAAATCTGATAACCGAAAATGGCACTTTACTAGAAGTTCAAAATAGTTTTTCTTCGAAAAATACCTTCAAATGTTATTTTTTCGACATTAATGTTATAAAAATTCAAGATTATTAAATTTTCTACAGATTTGCATTAATACTTTTTCTACATATTATATGGATAAATTTATAAAATTATCTAAAATTTAAATCCCGGAGCCTACGCTTTAAACAAACAATACTCCTTGGCAGTTATTCAAATGTATGTAACTGACAGATAAATGTCACTGTCAAAGAACTAATCATTTCAAATTAATAATAGTAACGTTTTAAAAAAATGTAAATAGAACAATTAATAGGAAAGGAAATCAATACAGATTCCAGCATATACAAATATGTAGGTATGTATTTAGATTAATAAAAACTAACGATTCGCCAAAAAGTTTAAGCTAATTCTCATTTTTGGATTAGTGAATTCTATTTTATCCAGGTATTTAAAATTTAATCTTCATTTTATTATCAAAGATGTAGTTACTTGGATTAGATTAGACTATATTTTAAAAAATAAACTGCAATAATAAGTAAATAAATAAATATATCATCACGACTTATTTACCCATTGCTAGGTGTACCAATTTGCTTTGTACACAGATATCAGTAATGATAAAATATTTGCACCGCGCGGGCGCTTACCAGGCGCCACCTCATGGGCACTCATTGCTAGGGTGGAGAGTGCACCACAGGGGTCAATTTTGTGCCATTTAAAATTGGAAATATTTGGCGTTGGTCGGGATTGAACTCGGTTCCCCAGATTCGCTTAATCTTTTTTGTGACTCGGGCGGGAGGTGTTGGCCACACCAGATTTTTATTTTTGTAGTTCTGCTCTAAAAGTTACTGGAGGGCCAACATCCGCACTTATTAAAAATTCCATGCTAAACTCCTATATTCCGGTTTTCGATGCACACCCGGTATATGAGGAGACACTTTCTGGTAATAATTATTACGAAATATAAAATGTTTTTGATTACTATTTATCTTCAGTTATCAAATAAATATCCTACTATTATGGAGGGTTCCATTCGTGCCGTAAAATTACTCGAATGAACAATTTTCACAAACAACAATAAAATCTGTGTGAACTACACGCATAATATTTTAACGATTATTGCAGGTAGTAAACAGTGAAAGCGTCCATTTGACGACCACTGGTTGAGAGCCGCTGTAATAACGCATCGCATGCAATATCAGCAGGAATGGCGGATATTCGATGACAGTCACACTGTTTTATGTGAATGTCGATAGCGATTATTTTCAAAATTGTATGTAGTCGTAGTGTATCTCGTGTATGATAGAGTGCGCGATTTAAATTTATTTTTTGGCGAAACGGTTTTCAGATGATGAATGTTTATTGCGGTTTTATGATATTGAATTTGATTTAGTTTAGAGAGAAGTATAATACATCGATTGACTTCCATATTCTGTAATTTATGGTATATGGCCATGTATGAGTTACCTAGTTATTTTTCAGTGAAATGTCACTGCTTTTAGTATGTGCGTTTTATGGCTGACATTTAGCCCAATTTTTTATTTCCATACATAACATCGAGCTAACATCATTTAGCACTTTTCAGATTTTATTTTAGATTATTCTCATAAATATATATCTACATTTAATTAAATAATTTGATATTTATATTTTTGTAACAATGAACTACTCAAATTTAAATATTACGACATCGCCAATATAAAAATGATGGCCTTAACGTGTTTCTATTATGATAGTCCCATACAAAGTTTTTAAATAGTTTAGGGTTATTAAGAAAATTAAATTGTTATTGTAAATATCTTACAAAAATAAAAAAAAAACAATAAGAATATTTTAGAAAAATATATCTTCGAAGAGAACAACTATAAAAGTTGCTAGTAACCGGACATTTTTTTATACATATATATATATATATATATATATATATATATATATATATATATATATATATATATATATATACAGGGTGTTAATTAAAAAGCGGGCCATAGGCGTTTAACATGGGAAATCAGTTTTTCATTGCGCAAAACTTCCCATTTAATTTTAAACAGAAATGTTTCAAATAAATGTTGTAGAGAATTAAATTCTACACCAGCATCACGACACAGATTTTATTTTGCATGTTTAGTAACCTGTAAAATCCAATTTGAAATTTTATAAATATTGCCCACTTGTAGTGATAGCCATGAAATTTAAACAAAATTGCAAAGAAATGCATATCGTTCGAATTGTCAGAATTTCGATTTTGCAGGTTACAAAATAAAAATAAATAAAATCTAAACAATAATTTACATGTAGATTATAAAAACAAAATATTTTTAAGAACTTTTTATTTGAAAATCGAATAACTGACAGTTCAAACGATATGCATTTCTTTGTAATTTTGTTTAAATTCCATGGCTATCACTACAAATGAGAAATATTTATAGAATTTCAATTTGGATTTTACAGTTTACTAAACATGCAAAATAAAATCTGTTTAGTGATGCTGGTGTATAATTTAATTATTTACAACTTTTGTTTAAAACACTTTTGTCTAAAATTAATTGGGAACTTTTACGTAAGGAAAAACTGATTTCCCATGTTAAACGCCTATGGCCCGCTTTTTAATTAACACCCTGTATATATATATATATATATATATATATATATATATATATATATATATATATATATATATATATATATATATATATATATATAAACTGTCGTAAATGCTTCTCATGACAGAACCCACCTTCAGAAGTAATTAACTCTTTGACTGCCACGGTGTTTTTGAATAAACATATTCCAAATGTTTTATTTTGCTAACTTAAATTCCTCCCTAGGTACACAACGACGACAGCCGAACTGCCGAACAAGCTTCGTTTTTTTGTACCGAAGCCTACATTACCCAACTAAAATTTATAGAAAATGACGGTTTTTGAACCACAACTTTAAAATTAATACATAAAAGCCCTATTTCACACATAATTAATTATTCTTCTACACAGTTTCCAAAAGTTGATAAAATTAATAAATTAACAAATGAAAAAAACTATTTAGGGAAACAATAGGTACACTTTTCTACAAAGTATCTACTTTATAGACCATTACAATTAGCACAGTATACAAAACATATACAGTAGTCAAACTTAGTGTCGGCATCTTTGAACTTTTGATTTCAAACTGAGTGACCTTGAATGAAGCCGCCATGTGCCTGTTGCACGTAGTGGCGCCAATTCAAATGGTGCCGCAAAGTATAATATCGTATTATACTACAACCGGTCATACAATACAAATAAAAATACGAGTATTATCGTTCAAGTTATACCCGTCTTCTGTCAAAATTATGGAAAACAATACCATAGGCGGTGATATCAACGCAGACACGGATGCATATTTCTTGAGTCTTATTTTATGTACAAAATATGTTGAAATGCTAAATTGCTATAGATTTAAAATATATGACCGTTCAATATCTTTTATGTACAAATAAATAATTTTATTGAATATTTTAATTGTGTGATAAAAGTTAAATTGTACACCTATGTTCCTAATTAAAGGGACGCCATGTTCTTGTTGCGCTGATTGCCGGGTGTGCTCTGTAACGGAGAATTCTGAGGTTGGCTACTGTGTGCTATTAGCAGCGGTTTGCAAAAGGCTTTGGTCTGCAATTATTCATTTTTTTGTAACCAAATGAAGTTCGAAAATCCTACTCTTTCTCAATCGAAGAAAAAAGTTTTTTTTTTTTCGTTAAATTGAACTTTTCATTAACAGAAATTAGCATTAACTGTCTGTAAATGTATTTTAGATACTTCAAATATATATATATATATATATATATATATATATATATATATATATATATATATATATATATATGTATATATATATATATATATATATATATATATATATATATATATATATATATATATATATATATATATATATATATATATATATAAAGTTTGAAGAGGCCAGTAGCAAGCAATAAAATGTCCCTTAATTGAGAAGAAAAAAATTAATGCATTATGAATCAAACCTCTCTGTAGACTTTATATTCAATCTTGAGAATGGACTTTAGCCTTACCTGAAACAAGAGAAATAAATTTTAGATACTGGACATATGACATTAATTTTTTAATTATTTTTGTTATCATTGATAAATACAGTGCTTTTTTATAGAAAACTGGTGCCGAAGTACACATTTTATAATTTTTTTTCAAGAAATGAATACATGTAATCTGTAAACACATAATGTCTAGGATAACTTTTCCAACATGGGGATCTCGAGAATTATAAGAGATACAAAGTCGGTTAAATTAGATAAAAGTTGTCCCATTAGGAGACCATTTTAATGGTGTTCGAAAATATAAATTTTGCAGTTTTTTATTTTTGTAAATATCTTCTAAGCGTGAAATAATACTGGATTTTAATTTTCACATCTTTAAGGTAATTTCTTATATTCTTTCGAATGGCGATGCTTTAATTTTTTTATCACTATTCCTCCTAATGGGGCAACTTTTGTCTAATTTAACTGACTTCGTATCTCTTATAGTTGTCGAGATTCCCATCTTGGAAAAGTTACCCTGGACACTCTGTATATCTTTGGTGCAATATAATTTCCACAATTTAAGAAAAATATTAAAATAGATAAATAATTTTCAAACAAAAAAACGGAAATATCGAAAATAGGCGCCGGAACGCTGTTCCAGTGCGTTAGATTACAAAAAAGTTATGTTAAAATATAATAGTACCTTATATAATAAAAGTCCTGTACTCTTTCAATACTCAACCTTCTTTATTCCGAATCTGATATCAAAAACAAAAAGCCGTCGAAAAAAACAAGGGGGACAAATAATTGAGTTCTTTCACAGCAATATTGAAAAAGACATTCGCGATTCTAATTGAAAAATGTTTGAAAGCGAAAATATCTGGAAGTCAGTGAGCTGTCAAGTGAGGAGGATATTATCCTCTCTAGTGCAGTGTGAAGGACGAGTTGTGATTTCGGCGCTTATTGTGAAATTCCCTTGCATTATGCCCCTCCAACAACTAACAGCCAAAGCGAAAAGTATATTAAATTATCACGCCAGAAAGGAGAGAAAACAACAAGAAAAAAGATTTCATATTTGGAGCAAGTTCAGTTTCATATAATGTTGATTAAAACAAGTGAATAAAGTAATACTTAGAAAAATGTGTTTTTTCGTTGAATGCTAATGTTGTCGCGTGATTGAATTAAACACAAGGCAGGTTGTGGTTCGGATGGTCTCTGTCCGAACCCTCAACATGACAATCTTGAGGCCTCTTGTATAGAACAGATCACCGATTTATGAGAATAATTATAGATATACGAGTAGATATACTGCATTATACAAATTTCTAATTTTCGTTGGTAATAAGGTTAGAACGTCTGCAGAAGCTGCATCGACAAGTTTTTGTTCAAACGAAATTTGAGGAAATTCAACTTTGTAACAAAAATGTATGTAGTCAAGGTTACAAATTTCTTAAATCAAGCTGTTTGAGATTTTTTTATATGACTTCTAAATTTTAAATAAATATTGTCCGTTAACTAACCTCTCATTCATCACGACATATTCATTAGATATTTTACAATTATTGAAATAAGCGTAATATGACATCAAAATTCATACAGCTGAACATATGAGAAACTGTGTTCCGATTGGCTATGAATGACGTACTATATGTAATTTGACGTCACAGGAGTAGGGGGTTGTTTCTCATGACTATTTCTGGCGCCAATATTTTTATTTATTTATTTATAAATATAACAAAATTTTTTTTTTTAATACTATGAACAATATTGCATAATATTTCATTTAAAAAAAATGTGAAACTGGCTCATTGCCAAAGGTGACGAATTTATTAGAAGATTTTAATTATTCTTAAATATTTGGATTGGTGAAAAAAATGTAATATAAACACTTCAGGAGAAAATATTATTTTTCTGTTAAATAAATTATGCAAATTTTGTTTTTCATTATCTACCCAATTTATCGTATTCTAAATCATTCTAGCGTGATCCTGTATTAAAGATTATGTAATAAAATTATTTTTTCTACTGTCTATATACAAAGTAGCCATTTGCGCTCTCTTTTGTCAACGCAAAATGTCACTATGCCGCTCATGCGCGACAAAGTAGAAAAAACGCTCGCTGTCCAAATTTCTAACTACACAATGTTGAGAAATGTCACTTGTCTACATTTTTAATAGAAATGTTTACTCAGGATCTAATGGCACTGTACTTACATATTTACCACCTTCACAAGTCAATCTGACATATATCTGCTCTGTCGGTATATTACATAACCAAACAAAATGACGCACTGCTGTGAAAATAAAATAAGGCATTTATTTACCAAAACGAAAGTATAAAATACTTAAATTAGATTGAAGCAATAGCTCAAGAAGAATGGAAAATAACCATAAATTAAAATTAAATATAAAATAAATTGTGTGACAATTATGCTGCCACCTGCAAAAGTTTGGCGTGAACGCTCCCAATGGACATCCACTTTTCCACTGCACTAGTTTAATGTACTTTAAGCAAATAAATTATACAAAAACTTATAATATTCATTCCAAATTACAACCTCTCAATCGACAATGTCCCATTTTGCGCTCTTAATACACAAATAGCTATTGTAACTCATATTACAAATGATTTTTGTTGTATAAAATGTTAAATTAATCCTATTAATATAAATAAATTTAATATGTGGAAAAATTTAATAAGATTTCAGTTTTCGGGTATAGTTTACTATTAGATTTTTTAAATTTTTAATACGATGTTTGAAACTCTCTCCTAAGCTTCTTATGATAATATTAAAATACGCTAAATTAGTTTTCATCCTCCTTGAAAGCGATCGAGAAAATTCCTCCTCGTAGTAAATGTACACGAGTAGATTTACCTATTGGTATATCGTATAACAGGAGGGTGAAAGATTATTATAAAATGGAATTCGCATATGGGATACCTTATGCAAAGGAATTCAAAATTAGATAGGGGAGTTTTATCCATAAAACCCCAACTCACAGCGAAAAATGAAGACGTAAATAATATTTCAATACCGGAATCATCCACCAAAAATCCTTTTATAGCTAAACTTCAGAAACTTTCAATAAGTAAGCACAGCCCTGGAATAAATCATATTACTTTTATAGATAATAAAAGTATATTACGATTTATTCTCTGCTTCAACACATTTTAGATAAATGTATAATGTTTTACATATTATTTAACAGGTTTGCATGGCTGAGTACGTTATATAACTGGTTGTGGTTCTGACAGTTCGAGTTCAAATTTGATCGGAGTCAACCTGAAAATAATTTCAAAATCTTTATAGTAATTTACATTGCAAGACCGTTACTTAAAACTTTACGGTACTTAACGAGCGAGGGAAGCGAGCTTGTCCTTGCGAGCACGTAAATTTAGGGTAACGGTTGAGCATTGTACAATGTTTTATGATATACTGAATCGTAAATAACATGAAAAAAATATTGAAACACACTACATTAGGTTTCTAGTAGCCGGCCACATAAATTGTGTTTCTTATAACAGTTTTGATATTGCTCTTCTGATTATTGTTACAAATATGAATGGTTACAGTAACAGTGAGTGGATATGTTGCTAATGTATGGCGAAGCAGGGCAAAACTGTAGATTAGCTCAGCATTATTACGCTGAACGTTTCCCAGGACGACGGCATCCGAATTTTCGCATATTTGTAAGCCTTACTCAACGCCTTCGCGACACTGGTTCTTTGCAACCTAATCGGGGAAGAGACGGCGGGGCTCATCGGAGACCAGTAAATGTTGAAAATGCTGTCTTAGATTTGGTACGCAATGACCCAACAATCAGCATAAGGAGAATATCTCGTCAACTACCAGGTGTACCACGAATGACAATTTGGAGAATTTTAAGGAATAATAATTTACATCCTTATCATTTTCAACGGGTCCATGCGTTAATTGAACCCGATCATTACTCTCGAGTAAGGTTTTGTGAATGGCTCCTAAACCAACATGCTCAGGATGGCAATTTTACGTTAAAAGTAATATTTTCCGACGAAGCGATATTTACTCGTGATGGTATACATAATATTCATAACTGTCACTACTGGGCCGAAGAAAATCCACATGCTGCTGTCAGGAGTCATTTTCAGCACAGATTTTCTCGACATGTTTGGGCTGGGATGGTAAACGGATCGTTACTGGGACCATACATACTTCTTAACAGAATGTCTGGGAATGATTATTTACAATTTTTGCAGAATAATTTGCCTGAATTATTAGAAGATATTCCTCTTAATGTACGTCAAAATGCATGGTTTATGCATGACGGTGCGCCGCCACATTTTGCTAGAAATGTCAGACATCATCTTGACAGAGTATTTGAGGACAGGTGGATTGGTCGAGGAGGTCCCGCGTCTTGGCCCCCTAGATCCCCGGATTTCAATCCGTTAGATTTTTATTTGTGGGGTAATTTTAAATCCCTCGTCTATGATAATCAAGAGGCAACTGAAACCCTTGAAGAATTACGGCAACGAGTTGAAAATTGTGCTGAAAGAATTAGACAAGAGAATGCAATTCATCGGGCTTGTTCAATTTCTTTAATTCAACGTGCTGCATTATGTTTAGCTGTTAATGGAAATAATTTTGAACAGTTTTTGTAAAAATAAAGTAAATAATTTGATTTTTTTTCATTAGATACACATCTCCCAAACTTAATTGGTGTGACAAAGCTTTACGTAATTGCATAAATTAATTTCATTGTTAAATTATTTTATGTAATAGTTATAACTAATTTCACTATTCCAAATATTATAGTATCCAGGGGTACAAAAAATGTTCTTCTTAAGTGAACTACCCTTAATTATAGGAATTTTGAAAATATTCTTTTTGTTCCGTAATCAGGACATTAAGAACTATATGCCCTTCTAATATGTACCTGAAGTTCTGGGACACCCTGTATAAAAACAGCAACAACCTGTTGTGAATTTAACAAAGACGAAGTTTATTTTTTACTTTTCCGAAAACCATAACAAACTTAAAATAACTTAACCTAACTTAAGGTAAAAATGATTTCGGTTTTTGTTGCAAATTATGGATTTTAAAAAGTATAGAATTTTTTGGTATTTTAGAGAACTCAATTTTAATCTCTGGGTAAAATATACTCGTACTTTGAAATTAGAAATAGAAAAAAAATGGATTTTTATTTACTTAATGTAATAAATATTTTAAATGTTGACATTTTTAATAAATTCAACGCATTTGAACTTTGAACTTGAGTTTTTTGACCTATAATCTGCCATCATAAACTTCTAAACACTTTCCATATAAAACTAATCTCGAAACTATTTTAAGAACTAAAGGAAGTCCATAAAATCACACTTTACATTGATTCACTTTTATTACTAAATTAGAATTTCGCGTGTTTTGTGTACTAAGTAAACACTAAGGTTATTTATGCCACCCAAACGCTGATTTCTTAATGCTTGAGTCTTGTGTTTGAAAACCATTATTAGCTTGCCACCGAGTCTGCAGGAAATTGTCCATAATAACTTCAATGCATAGTTATTTGTATCTAATTCAGTTTGATTATGGAATGATGTAAATAATTTGTCGCCTAAAATGAATGAAATGTTCATTATGCCTTTCACGGAATACAAATGGAGGTATGAATATTTTATAGTGATTTTCGGAATTAACAGCACCCCTACAATAAATGGAAAAGGGTGATTACAAAATTTGTACAGAGCATTCGATTAATTTATATTTTCATTATGAAACAATTTGATTGTTTAAATGGATGTATATGCACACATTATTGTTTAATTGTAGGTACCTATATATTTCATATACAAATATGTAGATATATGCAAATATGAACAAAATTTGAATTTAACAAAGTCAACATAATGGTGTCAGAAGATAATGCATTAAAATTTTATAACCTATAATCACTTTAGGATCATTTATATATGAAATTAAAATGTGCCCAAATTACACTGACAGGCAAAAAAACGGACCACCTTCAATATTATAAAACGTAACGCATTAATTTTATTCCATATAGAGCAAACCGTTTGCACATTCCTTAAGCAAGGTGCCTTTAGACGATAAAATAAATAGAATTTTTATTGGACAAATATTTACGTCATTTTTGATCAAATAGTTACGCTTTACACGTTCAAATTATTTGAACATTATTTGCTTATAAGTGAACTACATAATTACATTTTATTTTGCTTGACATTTCATCTGCGCGTTTGTATGAAATTTAGTCAAAACAAAAACAAATATGACATTTATCAAAAAATCTTTATGCCAACATTACAAAATACAATGCATGTAACCTAGGATGAAATAATCCCTCGAAGTAACTAAAATTTGAAGTAAACGGCCTTGATATTTAGAACATAATAGACCAATCCATAATAAATGAATGTAGTGGAGGGCAGCTATCAGAAATAAATTACATACATATTTTACTCAAAGATGGAACCCTGCAAAAAATTATGGTTTAATTTTATGAATAATTTGTATCAAATTCTTCGATTCTATTATAAGATATATACATAAATAATTTTTAAAAATATTCAAAAGTGAGGTTAAAATCACACTTGCCCTCCACTTATGACGTCATGTTGGATTGCCTAATAATTTGGAAAGAAAGATAGGTTATTTTAGCCCTGAAGTTTGGAATAATTTGGGGTTGAACTACCTACCTAATTAAATTATGAAGGGATATCAGTTATCAATGTTGATTTTATTTGATAATCACAGCTAACATATTTGTGGCTGCAATCGAGGCCTCTGAAAGTAATGGGGCCTCGAGATTTTTTAAAATACATTATTGATACGTAAACAATAATTTTAGTAAAAATTATACATTTGTCATGTTTATTTTTGGAGACGAATTTATTAAGTTCCGTACCTCAAATGCAGTTACTGTATAATATATGATTGCCCAGTATTACTTACACAACTTTCTTTTCGCATGCAGTCGCACACGTTAAGATATAAATAAATAAATAAATATATCATCACGGTATATTACCCATAGCTGGGTGTGCCCATCTGCTTTGTATACATTAATTCTTGTACTAATATTTTTCTAATTTTATCCATGCTTTATATTGTGCATTATGTATATATCTACTACCGAAAATTTATGTACTTTGCATGTAATGTAATGCTTCTCTGTAATTGGAGCACTTAGCTCTGTTGAGAACGCTAAATAAATAAATAACTAAAAAAATAAATAATCCCTCCCTGCCTCGAAGTTCACCTAATTTTGTGTTCTTAGATGTGTTTATTGATTATTGTTGAGTTGAGCATACAATGTGTTACATTGTGAATTGATTTATTAATGTTCGGATGTGACCTCGGATCTGACCAAATTGTATCACACTGATTAACAGTTCTCAATTGTTCTACAGACACAGCACATCCCTATTTGGGCATCCTCCTCATTTCAAAGCTAGAATATAATGATACGAATGAGGTGCTCTAAGCTCCAAGCTCGGTTCCAAGTGACCGATTATATCACTGGCATTCTCGATTCGAATACGATTGAATTTGATTTCGACACAAACAACCCCTGTGGTGCACAATCTCATATTATGTGATGTCATGTTTGTTATGCTATTACTGCTGTTAATAATATTATTAGTGAAATCTGAGGAAATTAATTTGCATTCCCAGCAATTATTCGTAATTTTTTTTTTGGCAGAACAGTTATAGTTTGTTGACAGTGATTTATGTTTTTACCTCCCGTCATACCGTAGGTAAGGGAGGTACTGTTATCGGTCCAAAAATTCGATGGTGAGTTTTCAGAAAATAATCACGAATTAGGGTCCCCACAACACATTTTTACGATGATGTTTCTGTGTGTGATTTTTTGCCTCCACGATAATTCTTACAACAAACTTCCGAAAATTTCTATTTTCCGTATTTAAGCTTTCTACATTCATATAAAGAGTTGATTAGATTTTGGGAAAAATTTGACTACCGGAAGTGATACTTTACTTGAAGCCCATAACAGTTTTTAATGAAAAATTATATTAAAATATAATCCAAAACTTTTCAATTTTAGTATTTAAGACTTATCAAGAAAAACAACATATATTATGATATATTCAAAAACTTATCAAATTTGGTATTTAAGACTTTTAGATTAATAAGACGACATATTAGATTTTTTCTAAAATTGATAAACTGGAAATGATATTTTACTTGAAGCTCTAAACAAATTTTCGTGAAAAATATTTTGTTATATACCAACATTTTTCAAATTTGGTATTTAAAACTTATATGTTTATAAGAAGGACATAGGTATTACATTTTTTCTAAAATTGAAAAACCGGATGTGATGCTTTACTTGAAGCTCTGAAATATATATTATGATATGTTCCAAAATTTGTCAAATCTGGTATTTAAAACTTTTATATGAAGGGGAGCAACATATTAGATTTTGGCTAAAATTCATAAACCGGAAGTAATACTTTATATGAAGTTCTGAATATATTTTTGTGAAAAAAAAAATTGATAAAATCCAAAACTTTTAAAATTTGGAATTTAAGACTTTTATATTAATATGAACGACATATTAGATTTTTTCTAAAATTTATAAACCGGAAGTAGTACTTTACAGAAAGCTATAAACAGATTTTCTTGAAAAAATATATTAAAACGTGATCCAAAAGTGGTAATTAATTTGGAGCTCTTAACAGATTTTCGAGGAAAAACATAATAAAATATAATCGAAAATTTCGTATTACAGTTTTTCCTATTTATTGGAACGACAAATTAGATTTTGTTTACAAACGATCAATCGGAAGTGATACTTTACTTAAAGTTCATTGCTATTTTAAACCTGGAATTGACGGAAGGTGCTGGCCACATCAGATTTTTTTATTTTGTCCGTTTCCTAGATATTTTGTGTATTTAACGCATTCATACCAATTATAATTCAAAATAGAGAAAAATATTTCAAATCACTACGCTATTCAATAACATTTTCCTGTTATATTTTTGAGTATTTTCAATATAAAATATCAGCAAATATCAATTATTCTGAAAATTTAAAAAATATTGAAGGATCAAATAAAAAGAAAATAATTTGAATATATTTGAAAGCGTATTCATCAATTTTCTCCCCAATTTAGCAATTTATAATTTACGATATACTGTGTCACACATGGGGAAGTCCAAATTAATTTTCTCTCTACCAGACACAATTATTACAGCATATATTACGAAGGGAAGATAAATATGTGTATATCATTTTTGAATTATTTAAACAAGCGCTAGACGTCTGCTTATAATAGCATGTATATGTATGTGCTCCACGACTGCTCTGAGTAAATACTCGTTTATATATATATATGCCTCTGGAAAAATTTAATTATGACAAAAGGCAAAAATGTAAAATATGAAATGGAGTCAATTAAAAGTTTCATACGTAATGGTATTGCAAAGGAATATTTTACAAAATATAAAAATGCAATTGACATTTTATTCAAATTTTAAAATGGCTCATCTGTTCAATATTGCACAATATTTATTATTGAACAATATTATTGATTTATTTAACATGAAACAAAAGCGAAAAAAAATATAAGAAGTGTCAATTTACTAAAGATTAAAAAAAAAATGCGTTACGTTTGCACTATTGCCGTTTTGGTAAATATAGATTATTAATTCACTGATATTATACAAGTAGTATTGTGTTTGCACAAATGAAACCAAATTAGGGTCAAAATGTTATTAATATTCAAGACACATGTGTGTACAGTTTAATATAGAAATATTTGCCAGAAATTAGTGAATCAAATTTACTTAATTATACAATCTAAATTCGGCTGGATAGGGACTGTCATAAATTTTCCTCTAGTTACAAATGCTTTCTATTGTCGACTAGAATACCAAACATCCATAACAAAAAAAGCATGATTTAAAATAAAACAACTTTATTAGAAATGATGATCGTAAATCTTCTTGACTGGAAATTTTATGGGTAAAGGATAACTTCTGGAATTCAGTCAATGGTTAAAAAAATATTTATTTTCGGCCTCTACTAGTTTCGGCACCACATGTGCCTTCATCAGGAGCTACAAAATTATTACAGAAATAATATAAATATGTAAAGACAATGAGGTTTTTATAATTACTTACGTGAAAATGTGTTTTATACTGATAACATTGATATATATATATATATATATATATATATATATATATATATATATATATATATAAAACATGGAAATACATGTACAATGGTTATCATAAATGATAAAAATGAATGATAATGTTCATTTTGAATCATATGTCGTGAGATTATTTTTGAAAATATAAAATATTTTAAGGATAACGTGTTTTATTATTTCTACACCCTATCCATTTTTTATGCCTAGCTTAAAATTTAAGCCTTGTTGGTGCAACTGGACATTAGAATTGTAAGTAAAATGTAAGTTCCGACTTGCCGATTGACATGAAAATTTAATGGGTTATGCACAAACACACATTCAAATCCAAAGACATCATCGTAAAAATGTTATAACCGGTTTCTAGATACCTTTGTTACCAATTTATTTAACAGAATTTTCATATCCGTTTTTTATTATGGTCCCAACACCTACAAAAATTTTCATAAAACAAAATTTGAATTAAAAACACTTTTTTGTCCAGTGCAAACAAAGTCATATTAATCAAGAACGCAAAAAAATCACGTTCTAATTAAAACAACGTTTGATTTCTACAGATCAAACGTTCGAGTTTGATGAAACCGCGCCAAAACAAGTGACAAACATAATGACACGGCGTGTGCTCACGTGCAGGAAAATGTGTGACTGCGGTGTGATACGAGTTCGAGTGCAGGACTATTGAATCACGAAGTAATTGATGTGTGTAATATAAACGCACTACACGCTGTCTGGTGGAGGATACATGAATTCAGAGAAGAGGGATTTTGTGAACAAGGGATTGATGGGTTTGCTAATAAATTTAGCATGAAATAAATAATGTATGTAAATTCAGTCAACTTTGACTCCGCAATCTGCGCAGGTTGGGTTTCATCTTATAAACATGGTTTTAAAAGATATGAAATAAATCTTTTTACTTCCTTGTACGAAGTAAAGGAAGTATTGTAATCGCGAAAAATTTCGGTTTTGAGATTTCAACGGAAATATCCATTTTGACCATCCCTGAATCCTGAATCCATTCTGACTAATTGCGTCGTGACGTCTGTACGTACGTACGTATCTCGCATAACTCAAAAACGGTAATCCGTAGAAAGTTGAAATTTTGTATTTAGGACTTTTATAACATCTAGTTGTGCACCTCCCTTTTTGGTCATTACATAATTTCCAGAAATAGTATTTTATTTGAAGCCTATAATAGATTTTAATGAAAAACTATATTAAAATATAATCCAAAACTTTTCAAATTTGGTATATAAGACTTTTATATCAAATGGAATAACAGCAGATTTTGGTTAAAACAGGCTAACCGGAAGTGATATATTACCTGAAGTTGTTAACAGTTTTTCTTGAATAACATGCTATCATTTTGATTTTAGAAATATGTGCTTCTTTTTGGTTTTTGTAATGAAGCTTGCTATGGATTAGGACAAAAAATAACAAAAAAATAGATGTTAATGTTAAATTACGTCAAACGCGTGCAATTTTATAATTGGGTCTATACTTCATCTTCATATTGGTCTTGCGTACAAGGAAGTCGCGTGGTGTCCACATCAGATTTTTTGTATTAGTTTTGTTCGTTTTGCTACCTTGTGTCTACGGTTTACTGCTGCGCCCATATACTTTGTATGGCGGCGGCAGTAAACCGTAGACACAAAGTAGCGAAACGAACAGACCTAATGTAATTCATTCAAAGAATTTTGACTATTTGTAATTAACATGGTCTGACTTGATAATGACCTTAATCAAGGCCGAAACGTCGTCAAAAATGTATCCACAATAATAAACAGTTAAAAACTACGTTGAAGCTTTAATAAAAAACTCCTATATGTAAATTCAGGTGATCCTTCTATAATGGAATTGTGTGAATGATATTTTTTTGTATAATGTAACAAATTTTGTGAAATTATTTATATTGCACATGTAACGCAATCCAACGGTTTTGGAATCAAGTCTCAATTGCCTAGAATAGAGAGGGCAGGTCTAGAAGCTGAATTATGTTTTGTTAGGTTATTTGTAGTGTAATTAATGTCATTAATCTGATAATTTTTTGATTTGAGGTGTGCACTGAGTTGTATACAAATGAAAATACTAGAATACCGTGATCAAATACCTGCACAAAAAAGAGTGTAACATCATAACAAATTCATGCAGCTGAAATTAAACGTGGGAGGAAAGCATTCAGTATTCTCGCAGTAGAAGGTTGCAACTGTTATCAGTAGAGAAAACATCAATTTGATTCACGTATGGTCATAGCAGATCGGTGAATCAAGGGTTGAGAAATGACAGAAGCTGTAAACATTTTCTATGAATGGATTCGAAACATTCGGACCAATATATTATAATTTTTTAACTCTATATCCATTTAATATGAAGTATAAAATGCATTCAAATCGTATAGAGAATAAAATATTCTTTAATATTTATAATAACATTAAATGTGAAAAAATGATATTTAACATCGTTTTTTTACGAAAAACTGTTAAAATCTTCAAATGAGGGTACTTCCAGTTGACCAATTATAACCAAAATCTAATCAACTCTTCACATGGATGTGACGAAGAGGAATACGAAAGAATTATAATTTTTGGAATTACAGTATTAGAGTTATCGCATTAGAAAGTTTTGTCACACTCAGACACACACACACACACACACACACACACACACACACACACACACACACATACATACACACGCACACACACACACACACACACATACACACACACGTACAGACATCATCGTAAAAATAGTAAAATCGTATTCTAGGGACCCAAAAACGTGCTTATTCATCAAAAACTCACCACCGATTTTTTTGACCAAAGACAAAAAAAGAAAAAAATAATACATAATTGTGCTTCTATCCTGTTTCTGTTCTTTGTTAGTCCGCGAACTTCTAAATCTATTTCTTTATAATACGATTTTGATAATTATGATTTGTAGAACTACATTCATATTTAGTATTAATGAATTTACTCCTCCTAGTTTAAAGTGGACAAGAAAAAGGTTCTGTCAATGGAAACAATGATGAAGTATAGATCAAATTTTACATTTATCAATTTTTTTCTAGTAAAACCATATTTGTCATAAACTGTTTGGAGCTTTGGTATTTACAGTATTTGTAAATACTTGTACATATACCTATACAGGTTATAATCAACACAATATTGTTTTAATCACAGGAAAAAGGATTAAAACATGCGTATGAAATTCATGAGAAAGACCCACCAATTTCACAAATCCACGAGTCCAAACCGGCAATCAATCTCTATAAACAATTACCAATCATCCTAATAAATCTGGTAATAATAATCCTCTGTTGTATCCTACATACGGGCCAGTGTCCTGTTGGGTAGGTTCTCTAGGATGGGTAAATTTATGCGTTGGGATTGAAACGAAATTGATTCGTATTAGTTGTTGGGGTTTAGGCCCGTGGCCCCAGCGACGACAAGTGACAAGCGGCATCGCCATGGCAACCGACCCCGACCTGGGAACGACACGTGGTGCGTAGGGCACGAGCACTCAGACGCCGAGGTCCAACCAACCAATTCATGTCAATCCAAAGAGATTGAAAGCTATAACTTAAACTAGATTTAAATTAAAGTTTAGCGAAGAAGGTTTCATCGAAGATATTAAGTTAGAAAGTTATTTATACTTTACTGATAGTGTATTGTTCTTTTATTGGAATTATTTTCAACTCGAATATATACCTAAGATCATCTGTTTAGTATTGTACACTATGGCATCCAAATAAAAATTGCAACTTTGGCATCATAATTCGAAATAAAAGAAAATCGCATTTCGAAAGAGTTTAGAAATGTATCGTAAAGAATTGCAAATTAAAATCCAGTATATTAATTTAAAGTTAATAGCAAAAATAAAAAAAAACTAACAAATTTATAATTTCGATTGTATTAGTGACTCATGATTTTTTTTTTTGTAGGCAATACATCGCATTGAATCTTCTCCTATTTGTTAACAGACTTAATATCTCTTATAATTCTGGAGATTCACATCTTGGACCTGTACAGTCTGTATACTCAACAGTAGAACAATTATTAACTTGTTACCTTTGCAACTCTTGTAGTTTTGTTATTTTACAAGACAAATAAAATAGTTATTTATGCAACAAGTGTGTAAGATAGTACTTTTTGGAAAGTAAGATATTTTATCAGAAATTGTAGCACGAGATAAAAAATACTATTTTATACATACAACATTTTTCCTACAACCGAAATGTTAGTGATATTTCTTATAATACTGAGTACACAGGCATCCAGTATCTTCATATACTGTTAGTGCCCTTTCTCATAAAACTGTACAAAATGTAACTTAAGTAGTTGGAAGAATCTCAAACAGAAGTGGATTAGTCTTCTATAATTGTACATTTAATATTAATATTAAAAATTAGGTTAGGTGAGAACTCATATCAAAAAATTTGATTATTACACTTGTTTCATTTACACTGTACATTAATATTTGTTTTTACTTTCATTATTATTTAATATCTAATTATCTACTTGACAAATAAATTAACTGAATTTTAATGTTGTCTAACAACGACTATTTACTTTTCAAGTATGAGTGCGTGAAAAGTACTTTTCATGCACTACTGCTTGAAAAGTGCCTCTTTACACAGTGTAAAGAGTGCATGAAAAATACCTTTCACGCCCGGTTGTAGAAAAAAAATATTATTAAATTAGTCTCTAGGTAGTTTCTCATTAAAAATCGCTTGGTAAATATTTATTTCCCAGTCGGTAAATATTTTTTTTTCAAACGTTGTAGAAATATCATTTTTTGTGACTTGATTCACAAGGTAGAAGTTTCATTTCTACGCCGCCGGCGTAGAAATAAAATTAAAAAAAATAAAAAAAATAAACCACATAGAAATAGTGAATAAGAAGAAAAGTAGAGCGTTTGAAAAAAAATAAATTAATATGTCGTTCGGAATAAAAGTGTCTTTGTGTGCTTCGCATGTAATTGTCCGACTCGCTTTTTATGTAGTAATCAGGTGTCAACAAATAAATCCTAGTAATAACAAGTAATGCATTTAATTTTAATGTCTAGCAAACTATACTCCATTAAGTACTTAGTTTTTTATCAATCTATTTAGTTGTGTTATATATGCTAATAGCTAATTTTGTTTGTAAATTGCATTAGTCAGTGTCAGTTAGGCAAACATTTTTTGTAGTACGGTACTAATTACTCTTAGGTTAATAACATGACATATTTCCGTGTACAGTTACGCTGATGCATAGAAAATTAACAACCTTAATGTAAACTCAATGTTAACGTATATAAAACAAGAAACATTAATTAATAAATCATGTTGGTTTATCTGTTTAATTTAACAGGGAACCTCGGCTGTCAATCAATACTTATAAGGAGTGTTCGTGCAGAACACAAGTTTCGGGTATTAAATTATAGATAAACATTGTTGATTTTATTGTAAATAACGTATTTAAAACAATAGTTAACATCAAAAAGGATATAAGATTCAGTGAATCAACTATAAATTATTGTAGGATTCTTAACAAACATTTGGGCCTATTCTGTAACTCAATGGTTAATTTTTAAGAATTGGCTAAAAAAATAAACTTATTAATAATACTGACACCTATATATATATATATATATATATATATATATATATATATATATATATATATATATATATATATATATATATATATATATATATAAAGAAATTAGATGGTAGTTGTCAAATCAATATCTATTGGATTTTTTTAACCAGTTAAAAATTAACCACCGAGTTACAGAATAAATGTGTTTATGGAGTTTTAAATATTACATTATGTATAATTTCTTCTCAAGGTGCAATAGGGTCCTATACCATTAAAAAATCTGTAAGAACAGGATGAAATAAGAATTTTAGCGCAAACGCGACTTAAAAATTTTACGTAATAAGCGAGACATGAATTTTTAAAGTTAAGAATATCTTGCGTGACGTAGCTGGTACTTCCAGTGGTCGACAAACTGTTAGTTCTAGAGAGAACAGATTTTTTCATATTTGCATAGCTGAAATAATTTTTTATAAAAACTTATACGTTATATTCTCGAAGAAATTATTAATAAGCATTTTTTTCTTAATAAATGCGGATGGCGCTAGTGTTTGTGTGTTTTGATTAGTTTACATTATTATTAATTTAATTAATACATATTACAAATTGATTTGAGTGTCTGGTCGCGAATCTGGGGAACCGGGTTCGATCCCGACCGACGCCAAATATTTCGAATTTTAAATGGCACAAAATTGACCCCTGTGGTGCACTCTCCACGCCAGCAATGAGTGCCCGTGAGGTGACGCCTGGTAAACGCCCGCACGGTACAAATATGTCATCATCATTACCGATATCTGCGTACAAAGCAGATTGGCACACCCACCAATGGGTAATATGCCTTGATGATATATTTATTTATTTATTATTTAATATTACTAGATATTATAATTAAACAAATTCATGAAACATAAAATTGTAATTTTTTTTGTTAGGTTATACAACAACTTGACAATTCATAATCTTTCAAAGGTGACCGCAGTAGACGCGCGAATCTCGTTTTTAAAATCAGGCGACCAATCAAATTCCTAGGACCTAACGCGTCATACCTAATTAATAATCAACTTTAATCGCTTGTAGTTTGGACCTAATTAATATTGAATATTTTTTTTTTCACTTATACTCATTAATTTATGTATATTTTCGTCTTCTTATTTAAGAAAGATAAAATTTGACTATGGTAAAGTACCCTATTTGAAGTCCAAGAGTGCAGTTCGATGGTTACAAAACACTTTAGGTGAATTCATTGAAATTAAGATATTTGTGTTCTACGTGGTTTTTTTTAATGGAATACCAAGAATACTACGAAAAACCCTCAGAAGAACACAAAGAAATTGTTGATGCAGCTTTTACAATTGACACTGACTTTCAATCAGAATTTTCTTAATATAGTAGCTGTTTCTAGCAGAACTAGCTAATTTATGAAATTTAAGTTCTTTATAATTTTATAACCTTATATCCATTTAATATGAAGTATAAAATGCAGTCAAATCGTAGAGAGAATACAACGTTTTTTAATATTTATAATAACATTAAATGTGAAAAATAGTATATTATGTTATTAGGAGTAGAAAGCGGTCTTTTTGTGTTGAACCCAGCTATTGCGGCCGAGGCGCTAGCCGAGGCAAGGCAAGCTGGGTAAAACACAAAAAGGGCGTTCTACTCCGAATGACATATACTATTTTTTCTTTAAGTGTTTCAAAGATTTTTTTGACATTTTTTTTTGGAATTTTTTAATTGTAGTGTTTGCAATTTCAGCCAAAGCTGGCTGTGTACACTACAAAACAAAAACGATACAACTGTCAAATAACAATTTTCAATATAACCTGTGTTGCTGTGACGACTGCCGCCGCCAGCGGTGAACTATGACACTAACATTTTTTTACTAGTACAACAATAACAACATTTTTGTACTAGTAAGACAATGAATATCTTCTATAGTGTATATACAGTAGCATAATATGAATATTATAATACGCTTGAAGAAAAATGATATTTACCATCGTTTTTCAAGAAAAACAGTTAAAATCTTCAATTCGGAAAATCTAATGTAGCTCTTTAACAGTTCATCCTAGGTAAAAAAAAAATATATGAATCTTGTTTTGTATAAAGTTTTCACTCTTGTAAAAACCAAAATATGCCGGCTTTTCCCAAATTTGCGAGAGGCCGTTGATTAGCGTATTTTTCCGTACAGAATTCTGTAAAAAAGTTTTTGTTGCAGTTTTTTTTGATGTTGGAGGTATTTTTTTGGTAGATTCCCTGAACAATAATTATTTCTTCAGTATTTAATTTTGATACCTGCTACAATGTTTTCAATTGATGTAATCGCCAACGAATTTAATCTTTTTTCTTTCAAATTAGAACATAGATTTAATTGATATAATTTTGCTGAAACTTGTTTCACAGCTAACAACTACTGCAATTGTAAACAAAAGCAAACCACAAATTCGCCCGTTGGTCCCAATCTTAAAAAAAATACACACTTGACGAATCAATTTATATTGCAAATAAATAGTCTTAAAAAAATCGCCCTATAATCAATTTCGCCCCAAGCGGTCGCCTGGCCTCTACCTTGGGCCGGCCCTGACTTAATAATATTTTGGACCAGAAAGCACTCATTCAATATGTATATAAATCTGACATGTCCTACTGCTGCCATGACAGATGCGCTTACAGTGCCGCCAGCGGATTCTGCCGGTCCCATTACCTGTCGTTTTAATTTTTAATTCAG
The DNA here is from genome assembly GCA_963082715.1 of Harpalus rubripes. NCBI lineage: Eukaryota > Metazoa > Arthropoda > Insecta > Coleoptera > Carabidae > Harpalus > Harpalus rubripes. The sequence goes on from OY720448.1 coordinate 102,398,886, forward strand.
TGACTGCTACTATTACAGGTGAAAAATTTAATCAGGATGTTAAAATTAATATGACAAGGACAAGATACAGAATACACCTCCTTGTATTCGTTGTCACCTTTGATTAAAGTCACTTTGGTTGACTAAGATTTGATAGATATTTCAAAGCATGCTACTCTATAAAAATTAAAAATATAAAATGTTCGAATATGCCTTCAAGTAGGAAGCAGCTTATTTGAACACATTTTGGAATAAAGATGTGGCAAATATATATATATATATATATATATATATATATATATATATATATATATATATATATATATATATATATATATACAGGGTGTAAATGAAATAAGTGTATTAAATTTAACCAGCAATGTAACTCGACGAGAGCAACAATATTTCTTAATAACTTTTTTTTCTAAGTCTTTTAGATTTTGAGTTAAAATTATTTAAAGATTTGCTGCATAGTTCGGCGCGCGCCCATGGAGAACAAATGGCTGCTCCGTATTCAAGTAAAATACAAACAGCTCAAAAATTTTCGATTATCGGTTACACTTGCAGTCACAGTAATTAATAAACGAATCAACGGAAATAACATTTATTATTTATTAATTCGTAATAGTACAATTTTTAAAATAAAGAAATTTAAATTTTGGATAACAAAATTATAAAGTTGTGTATTAAACCAGGATTTAATCACCTGTGAATAGAGGAAGACAAGGAGGAACGAGGGGAGGAAGAGCAAAAGCATAGTTATTAGGTTATGAGATGATTATTTATCGTCGATAAATCATAATAGTTTAAATACGTTATTCAAAAAATGTAAGTACAAACTTTTGTCCATTTAAAAGAGGTACATGAGTACCAATAATTAGTCGTCCATTTATTGTTCCCTAAACATTTTTTAATGAAAATTTTTACAGCATTTTCGTCTGTCAAGATGTGTATTATGCATAATAAATACACCTTCCCAAGTTAATTCAGTCTCATTAATGAACATAATGAGCCATTCCCAAAATTGAAGTCTGTAATGCGCTGAAAACAGAACTTTTTGGACATGTTATGGATATAACTGTTGCTTTTTTTAAAATTGGCATATGTGACACTATTGTGATGTAATAAAGATGTACAAGTACAAGATTAACAAATGTGCGAATATTAAGAACAGAATGATTTGGTGATGATTTGGAAACGCTCCGTGTAAATGCGTTGGCAACTCCATGACACTGTCTTTATGTCAACCGTGATGTCAAGTAAAATGTAGTACAGATACGAGTAAAAAAATAAATAAATAAACCATAGGTAAGTAATTACAATGTCTGTGTACTCGCATTTTGACAGAATTTTACCTTATAAACAAGTTTATTACTAATGTCAAAATTTAATTGCAACAATTGACAGGACTGTCAATTTCTAAAACAAAATTTTTCATACCTATTGCTACTGCATTCAATTATCACAAAAATATTTGGAACGACTCGTCAATTTACGGGGTGGTAAAAATGCTAAAAAGATATGCGATTTCGAGAAAAAGTTATTAAGAAATATTGTTGCTCTCGCCGAGTTATATTACTGGTTAAATTTAATGCACTTATTTCATATATCCTGTATATATATATATCTATATCGTTTTCTAATTTACTCGTTTTTAATCAGTTTTAAATGTTAAATTTGTTTTTCATCAATAATTTGATAACGAAGAACAATTACAAAAAATTCCATCCTCAATTTTCCATTTGTTTTATGCCCCCTGAATCTGAAAGTACGGGTACTACTTTTTAGACACATTAAACATTCTCAGTCGTTAAAAAAACATCCTAATAATATATGCCTGCACACAAGGTTAGCTTATGAAATCCTCGTTGATCCAGCAATTTAGCTGTGAACAATTTGATCTGGTAAGCCTTGTGATCGGTTGACATACGGTGGAGCACTTAGCAACCGATTACGGTAACACCATAACGGCAATTAATATCGTAATGTCGTCCGCATCGGTGCAGCGGGTTTAATAGCAAGGCCTACAGCTGCAGGGGTTCGTGGCAGGGATAGAACGTAGAGCAGGACCCTTCCCAACATCAACCCTGCTGCGAGTGAGTTTCAAACTTGTCCTAGGGGAGTCAGGAAAACAAAGAAAGTTAAAGTTACAAAGGAAGATGTAATGCAAAATAAATACATCTTCATTACTTGAATGTGCTCGATTTATATAAATATTCAAATCGTGCAATTATTTATAAAATATATACAATATTTTAAATATAAATGAAGTACTTTGCATCGCTTTGAAATGGATTGTGTAACGGCGTCGCAGAAGTACCTCACCATTTGATGATGCCATGAAGCAGTAATACAAAAACCCGAATTGGTAAAAAACAATAGTTTGTACAAGTAATATGTACTTATTTTAAAACTTTACTATAGGCGGTGTGTACAAAAGTAGTCAGCGCCGACAGCGGACAAAAATGAAAAAATGGTTACTCATTGAAACATAGCAAGGTTATGTTTTATGTCAGAATAATTTTGCAATTTCTATTCGATAAAATATTTACAATGAATGCGAATGATAGGACGTCAAATATTATGTGATGCAGTGGGGAATGTAATAATTCTTACAAAATTACCGATTGAAGTATCAAATTTTATAAATTTCCTAGAAGATTATATGAGGAACAGATGTATAAGAAAATAACTTTTCAACAGATATCTTCTACTAATATGAAAAATTCTTTTAGGTATACATATTTTCTCATTGTAAAAGATACTTATCGTATGAATAAAATTCCAACATTGGTCGTCTGATTACAATAATGAATTATATAAAAATGTGTTTCTTAAGATAATATTTGAACAAGATATAATACAAGAAGCAGAAAATTGTCTTAAAATTGGATAATACTTGCAGTTGTATGAAATAGAAGTCTATTTTTGACATAATTCGTCTATTTATTATAGATTTTGTAAATGTAATGTTAATGTTAAAGATAGAAATTCACATGGTTCGTATTTTTCGTGTATTTTCTTTTCCGAGCTTGTGTAACTGATTCCACTTAGAGCCTGGTATATTTTCAAAGAAAAATCTTCATTTATTACGAATATATAACAAAGATGCTAAGATCATACACTGATTTCGTAATATGTAGAAATTTTCTTCTTTCCAATCATTTAAGTTTTCCAACTTTTTAATCTCAATTTCTATGTATTGTGCATCTTGTAACATTTAACTAATATTATAAATTATAATATAAATTTAAATATGATAAAATGGTTTACAGAAATCACATATTATGTAAAAAATTATATTTTCTGCCACAGTACCTTCGCTGGTATTTTAACTTTTTTGATTGTCACATCACATATATAGCAATTTAAATATTTTCTTTATTCATTTCAATATACTATGATGTATAATATTCATACACAATAACAACAACTCAAAATAAAATTGTAAATTGTATCACTTTCTCGAAATGTCAAAACTGATTCGGTAACCAAAAATGTCAATGTAGCCGTTAGAGGCGCTGACGCTCAAAATGTGCACATCGCCTATTACAGTAATAATTCTAGAATAACTCCCAAACATAAGAAGCAAAAAATGTTTAGAAATGTAAACTTGACAACCATATGCCTACGTCATTATATGAAGTGCAAGTTCCTTGTTTCATTTTCAAAAAATAACCAGTAAAATGATATTTTTCATGATCAAATAAAAGAAATACATACATGTATCTTTTTCTTTTATTTAAAGAATAACATAAAAAATTTGATGTGGCCAGCACATAATCTCTCGCCAGATATTTTACCTGGTTGTACGCATAAAACAAAAAATATTTTTAAATACAAATACATATATTCATGTCTCACTATAAAATAATTCTCACATATATTTGCAAAATCTATGGGATATTTTAATATAAATTATGTACTATACATACATTTTCTTTATATTCAATATCCTGAAATTTTCGTTTTCTACTTTCCTTTTCTTTTTCTTTATATTTGTAATTTTTTCGCAAATTCCTTTTATATTCTTTTTTACGTATATTCTTTTGCGTTGTTGACTTTTTTTTATTTTCATAATCTTCATAATAATGTACAAATATTTTTGACAGAGGCATACAAATATTTTTGACAGTGACATTTATGTGTCAATTACAAACATTTGAATTTATTGCCTTGTAGTAGTTTGATCTGAGATTTTTTACATCAAATTATTTTATATGACTTTCTTTACTTCTAAATCTATAGAAGATGTAGTAATGAATTTATATTTATCGAATAAAGAATTTAACGTTCTTTAATACAAGTATTTACATAAATTTTCGATAAATAATATTTAGATGATTTTTTTCTTGTAACTACTACTTCCGGTTGTCCAATTTTTATCAAAACTGACTCAACTCTTCCCATTATTGTCAGAATGAGGAATCCGTAGTTAAAAAAGTCTTAAGTCTTATAGTATTTGAGATATAGTGAATCCAACATCCACACACACACACACACACACACACACACACACACACACACGCTCACACACACATCCACACACACACATCCACACACACACACACACACACACACACACACACACACACACACACACACACATCCACACACACATACGGACATCATCGTAAAAATGCTATAATCGGATACTAGGGACCTTAAAACGTGCTTATTCATTAAAATCTGGATATGTGATTTTTAGCATGAATACAATACGTCTCTTAGCGAGAGGTAAAAAGATGAAGATAAAAGTTTTACTTTCAGTTTCCACTTTTCAATTACATTAAAGCTACCAAAACAACACTTAATTTATGTAGAAAAAACAAATAACAAATTTAAGTCTCGAAGTTTCTATAACAAAGAAAATTAGTAATTTAAATTTCGGCAAACTAGGCCAAACATTTAAGTAAAATTTATAACCCGAAAGAAGTTGTAAAAAATCACTTCGAGCCAGAGTCAGTAGAACAAACAACATTTAACCTCGTTCCGGCATCGAATTTCCGGTTATCCTAGCCGTTACCCAATAACAAAGTAACTTCCGTCGCTGTCAGGGGTGGTAGCAACTAACAAAATTTTCCAATTCAGCTGTGTATCATAAAAGAAATCCCAGACCTTAGGCGTCTAGAAATTATCCTTCGTCCTGCGCTTGCGTTTTCGCTAAGCGCGCAATCTAACAGGATTTAAAGAGGGCAAGCTCACCCCACCACTAACCCGGCCAGGAGGGTGGGGGCAATAACAATGCCAAGAGCACTGTTGCCAAGTTTACGACCAGATAAGAAAATACGCGGGAAATATTCCACGACCACACGTGATGGCGGAATGTGTTGTGGAATTGTTTATCTCAGCAAAAAAGTTGAATGAATATAAAGTGTTTCATATATGCGCTATGAACAAAACAAAAATACTTCATTCTGAATTTCAAATGTTGGAAAATGTTTAATAAGATTTTTTACAAATATCTGTGGGTAGGAGGATTTGAATTTTTAATAATTCGCAGTATTACAGTAAAAATTAATGACTGTCAGAAAAAATGCTTCCATTTTTCCTTTCATTAAAATATTCTTTGTGTAAGAGGGTATTATCATTTTAATAAAACGCATTTCGGACCCTCGCAAAAAACTAATGCAGCTACTTTATCTTTGTAAAAGCTTTTTATCATATAGTGCATTATTAATAAAAAATATAAAGTGTATAATTACATTATTTTTTCCAATATCTATACTTACAGTAAAAATATTTATGCAGAGGAGGCGTCATGAAAACATTATATAAAAAAAAAAACTGTAGTAATGGTCGAGTGTTGTTTATTGTTTATATTTAGGAAAACGAAGAAAATAAATACTATTTTTTCATATAATAAAAAAGTAGATTTTAATTAAATTTACAATTATTTTGTTAGACGTGTTATCCAACTAGGCTACGCCTCTTAGGATAATTTTCACGTCGCGTACTTAAAACACATTTCTTTCGCAACTTATTACATAAATAGCTATTAAAGCATTAGGTAAAGTTCAAGATTTGCAATGTAGAATAAAATATCTGCTTGTTTCATTATAGAAAGCATTTTTAATTTTTTTCAGAACGATAAATGGATAATTTTTATATTGTTAAAATCTTTCATCGAACCGATTTTTTATAGGTTATGTACGAGTATAATTTTGTTATAAAAATTATTTATTTGTACTTTCATTTCAATTACATTCTATGAATCCAAGGGTCGGGGCAAACAGTAAAGGGTGATAACACCATACTCTGCGTACAATTTAGAAATTTGTAAATATTTATGTATTATGTATTTAGAAGGCTTAAGAACATATGTCAAGTTCCAGTCTTACGTATGGCCTATTTCGCTCTTTTCCATAGTCATTTAAACTACGGCATCTTACTCTGGGGTAATTCGACGCACGTAACCAAAATATTTATACTGCAAAAAAAGATCGTCAGAATAATTGCTAATGTAAGCCCTACACATTCCTGTAAAAACCTTTTCATTGAGTTAAGGATAATAACTTTGCCTTGTCTATATATTTATGCAACATTACTTGAAATTCACACGAACCAAGATAAATATCCAAGGAACAGTGATATACATAGCCATAACACTAGAGCAGTAAATTTATTAAGATTAAATAAGTTTAAGAACAAACGCTCCGAAAGAAATTCTCTTCAACTAAAATTCTATAATATTTTACCTCAAAATGTTAAAGCACTTTCCAAGCCTAAATTTAAAAATGTTGTCCGTAACTACCATGATAACAAACAGTTTCTACACTTTTCAAGAATATATGGATACCCCCCCAAATATTAATATTTTTATATAACGTGTATATGCATATATCTGTACTTTTAATTGACGTGTCATAATTGTATTTCATGTACAAAATGTGGTTTAAATAAATTATTATTATTATTATTATTAAATGTCGTCCGTTTACAACTAACGGCTATGAATCATTCTCCGTTTAAATTTCATTTATAAACGGATAAAATAAACGGATCTCCGTTTATATTATTAACGGATAATATCTTTGGAATAGTAAAATCTAGTTAACGGATATCTTAATTTTAACGGGCCGTTTATAAATAACGGAATGCCTTTAGAACACACCAATTATCCGTTTACAAGGTGTCACCTCACGGGCTTTCAAAGCTGCCAAAGAAATAATTTTCAAGTGTCAAATTGGATGATGGTCGGAATCAGATTCTGGTCACATAACATGTAGCCACGCGACCCCACATATATTTTTTATCTCAACAAATAATTTTTAACACGATTAGTATACCTCTCTTATCTAGGACAAGCAAAAAATATAAATGAAACTGATATACTTACATTAGGTAAGTAATATCCCAGAAAAATTTTAATTCATTAAAACGATAATATATTTCTTTCATTCATCATTATTTTTGTTGTCGTTTTGAAAGCAATAACAACAAAAATCTGATGTGGCCAGCACATTACCTTCCGTCAGCTATGTATTTTGTATAAATGTCATACAGAAAGTTCCTTGCAAAAGATTATATTTCTTGTACATTACCTTAAGGCAGTTGTATGTATTTTGTACTACTTCCATACAGAAAGTTTCTAACAAAAGATCCTATATTTCCAGTAAAATTACAACATAAACATACTGTCAACTGCACTTGACACTGACACCTTTCAATCAGAATTTTCTTAATGTATCGCAGCTGTTTCCAGAGTTATAGCAAAGCTGACTAATATATATGATATTTAATTACTTTATAATTTTTTAACTCTATATCCATTTAATATGAAGTATAAAATGCATTCAAATCGTATAGAGAATAAATAATTCTTTAATATTTATAATAACATTAAATGTGAAAAAATGATATTTAACATCGTTTTTTCAAGAAAAACTGTTAAAATCTTCAAATGAGGGTACTTCCGGTTGACCAATTATAACCAAAATCTAATCAGCTCTTCACATAGATGTAACGAAGAGGAATACGAAAGAATTATAATTTTTGGAATTGTAGTATTAGAGTTATCGCATTAGAAAATTTTGTCACACACAGACACACACACACACACATATACATACACACACACACACACACATACAGACATCATCGTAAAAATAGTAAAATCGTATTCTAGGGACCCTAAAACGTGCTTATTCGTCAAAAACTCACCACCGAATTTTTTGACCAAAGACAATACCTTCCTTACCTAAAGGTGACGGAAGGTAATAAAATCTCTGCTTTTTTAAGTGCGTTTCGTATGCTCGTCGGATATGAGGTGCATCTCGTGCACGTTAACTTCCGCTTAGGCAGTTTGTTGGCAGCTTCTCCGCGGTATTTTGAGTTATGTCAATTTGCACACCCCATGTTTTATATTCATCATTTCCTCCCCGTGCAAGGGGGAGGATCCCTCGCTTAAGAGGGAAGTTATTTCTCATGGGTGGCCCTGGTCTGAGGTTTGAGCCTACTGTCCTGACGCAGCGCGGAATCGTTAAGTTTTATCTCAGGAATAAGAAATGTAAAGTGGAAATGCGGAGGTGAAGACGGTGTGATTTTTAAAGAGGGATTGTTGTCTTTTTTATTTTGTAGAGGGAGAATTTAAAGACAAATGTGGTAATAAATAATAATTCTCATCTATATGTAAGTAAACAAAAATATGAAGTGGCCACTTAAGCCGTATTACCTCTCGCTCAAGTAATTGTAAAATGAATATTTGGTCATTTTCATTTTCTAAATATTGTAACTTAAAGTGTGTAAACTAACCTAAGGCCAGGCGTACACCAAAGATACATCAAACACACAATATGAAGCAAGTAAATACCGCGCGTATGCTTGTGCCAAATAAAAGCTATCGTCGAAACCATCATACACCAAGGATACATCAAATTCGCAACATGGGAAACACAACATGAGGTAAATGGTCACGCCTTACGTTTTGTGCGTGAAGGTAACTCATCACTCAATAAGTTCGTAGGATGACTAATAAAACAACAAGTTTTAGGCAAAATTCGACTTTAATCATCAACATAGTCTCCTCAAAAAGTGATACATTCATTTCAACGCTTCTTTAACATTTCGATGCCGTTTTTGTAGAACGATTTATCTTTGGTCTCAAAATACCCTTGAGTTTCGGCAATTACTTCTTCATTGGAGCTAAATCTCTTTCCCTGGAACATTCTTTTTAGGTTTGCAAACAGGTAATAGTCGCTGGGAGCGAGATTCGGAGAATACGGTGAATGGGGAAGCGATCGACTTGTGACACGGTGCATTAACTTGATGAAAGAGCACTTTTTTCTTTTTCATTTGGGGTCGTTTTTCCCCAATTTCTTCCTTTAAACGTACTAATAACGCCATATAATATTCGCTATTGATGTTTCTTCCTTTCTCAAGGTAATCGATGAATAAAATACCGTACGCATCCCAAAATACAGAGGCCAAAACCTTACCAGCTGACATTTGCGTTTTTGGTCGCTTTGGACGGTTTTCATCCCTGTCCACTCAGCTGACTACCGATTTGAATCTGGAGTAAAGTGATGGATCCATGTTTCATCCATTGTTACATACCGCATGAAAAAATTCTTTTTATTGCGATGAAACAGCTCTAAACAGCGCTCTGAATCGTCAACGCGTTGTTGTTTTTGATCGTCTGTGAGAAAACGAGTTCCCATTTCGAACAGAGCTTTCTCATGCTCAAATGTTCATGCAAAATGGTGAATACACTGCCTTCTGATATCTTTAAGGTGTCAGCTATCTCACGCAACTTCAATTTACAAATAAAATAAATAAATAAAATATATCATCACGGCATATTACCCATTGCTGGGTGTGCCAATCTGCTTTGTACACAGATTTCGGTAATGATGATGACATATTTGGACCGTGCGCGCGTTTACCAGGCGTCACCTCACGGGCACTCATTGTTGGCGCGGAGAGTGCACCACAGAGGTCAATAGTGTGCCATTTAAAATTCAAAATATTTGGCGTCGGTCGGTTCCTCAGATTCGCGACTAGACACTCAGGCACGCGGCCACTTCAATTTACGATCGGCCAAAACCATTTTGTGGACTTTTTTATGTTTTCTGGAACTACCGAATTTGGCGACAAGGGCGTTGAGCATCATCGGTGTTTAAAATCAGCAAACTACTTCTCTACCATTTGTCTCGATGGAACAGCCCGAATAACACGTGTCAAGTCATTGCTTTGTTTGAACGGTATTTTTTCCATTAAAAAGCAATGATTTATCAACACACGAAATTCAGATTTTTACATTGTATTGAAAATTACAAAAGTAGCGTCACTAAAACCACTGTAAGTTGTGAACTAAACGTCATATTGTCATAAAATTTTGACACGTATCGTTTGAAGGTTGGTTTGTCTTCGGTTGGTACTTCCTAAAAATCATATGGATATGTCAATAATAACAGTATCTATATGACATCCTACGAATTTATTGAATGACGGATTATATTTAGAGAAATATCCAAGCTAAATAGGTCGAAACTGATCATAATTCACTTGTTCATTTTGAAAACGATATGAGGATGAATTTTACAATCTGCCTAATTAATTTGTCTAAATTTGTCAAAATAAAATGCCAAACAACAATCACAGCAAACCATAGTTATGCATTAGAAAAAAGAACTGAAACCGGATTGAAAATACTATTCTCGCACCAAAAATGAGGCGCGAAAACATTTAAACGATCTATTTTAAATTTTATTGAATATTAATATTTATAATTGTGTTTTGTACATGTGAATGTCTAAAGGAACCTCGTCCAATTATTTGGTTCGCAAATAAACAGAAACATACGCACCAAAAATACAAAACTTACAGTAACAGCAATATATATATATATATATATATATATATATATATATATATATATATATATATATATATATATATATATATATATATTGGTTGATAACACGAACGTGGTTCTAACACCGGTGTTGGCTAAAACCAAAGCAATGCAGCCTTATTCAATAAATTTGGCTTCATTATTTTAAATTGTTTATCCTACAAACAAGTCAAAAAGCAAATTATATTAAACAATTTTAAATTATGCAGTCAAATTTGTTCAATATGGCTGTCAGTATATTTTCGGCTTAATCAGTTTATTGGCAACACTGATTTTGTTAACAATACTGACGTATGTGCCAAGTCGTTGCCTTGGTTTTAGCTAACACTGGTGTTAGAACCACGCTCGTGCTACCAGCCAATTGGTTTTCGTTTATTTATTAAATTTTTTGTCACTTTAGAAACGAAAGAAGCACACTATTAATACTTATAGAAAATTAGATTTATTAAATTTAAAATTAAGTTTTATTATGATCAAAGGTTTCAGTAAAAATTTAATAGGACTCATCAGTAAAATGTCTTGGCTGCAAAATACTCAGCACGAACTTTAATCCTTTTTCCTCGTCTGTAATGTAACATTTTCCTGATTTTTACCCGTTTGTAAGTATTCTTGGACAATTAATAAAATACCATGACTTTTACAGGCAATACTAAATTCCCTGACGTCCATACTTCCTGACTGTTGGCCACCCTGCCATTATTTCATATTACGTGGTTTTCTCTTTAGTATCGCTTTTTGCAAATGATACAGTTTCACTGTACGAAATTATCGGCAAATATCTCACGAACACCATTAAATATTAAAGAAGAAAGCTGCACATTAAGGTTGTATGAGATAATAAATATAAATGTAGGTTGTCTATGGCCAATCGATAGATAAACAAAATGATCTAGGTCACTCAAATCAGGATAAAGCGTAAAAGTGTTAGAAAATAATATTTTACATGCAATGCAAGTAATTCTCACATAAATAATAAATGTTTCAAGCAATATTCATGAGCTCATTTCATCGTCTATTTTCTATTCAAATGCAATCTGTGCAATTATGTGTAATTATATATAATTCAGTATTTAACCGTGTATATTCATTTCGTTCAACAAACGTATCCAATTATTCATTACTTTCTTCATTTGTTGCTGTTTTAATTATTACGTTTCTCGAACATGCATTTCTCATACAAATTATGAAACGCTAATTACTGGAGCCTGTATTCATTAGACGGTTTCTGTTATTATCTCCATAGATATTAATGAATCTTTGCAGCTAGGTATCTATACAATTACATGGAAATAATATATGAATATGTGAAGATGGGATATGCTATTCATATCAATCTTACGTGGAACTCATATGGAATATACATTTATGTATGAGTAGAAGAGAACCAACAGTTGGAACATTATTTTTTTAAGAAAAATCACTATCATTCTCAAATTAGAAAATTGGGAAAGATAGTAAATGGTATATGAAAGATACGTATAATGAAATGATCAGTCACTGTGCGTTCTAAATCAATATTAAATGATAGTATATTATACAACAAGGGAGAGAAATGTATAATTTTTCCCGATCTTTTGGAAGATCTACGTAGTACAGGACAAAAGTCTACGCAGTGTATATTATGCAAAAAAAAACTTAAGTACAACAATAAAAGAAAGTTTTGCATTTGTCTTTTAAATTTTTCATATACTTACTTGCAATTTAGTAGTTTCTTAATATTATTACTTTTTGTATACGTATTTAAATAAAAAATATTTTTGATTGTTTAAATACGTTTCGAAAAAAATATAATCCAAATTCCAAATATTGTTTTATGTCTTCGGCTCTGAAAGCTTTTTAAAATTTAGGTTTATTCGTAGTTTAGAGTTTATATTTTTTGACAATTTAGAGTTTAGTTAGACAGATTATTTCGACTTATCGACAATTTCGAATTTTCAATTATTTTGACTTTTGATTATTTCGACTTTTTTTGTATATTCGACTAGTCGACAAAAATCGATATTTTGAAAAATCGAAAGTCGACTTCTATATTTCAAAGTCTACCAGCCCTACTCATAACCCACCACACTTGTCACGTAACTATTTTCCAGCACACTGTCTGACGGTTAAAATTTAGGACTATCAGTTTATGTTTCACAAAGTTGTTTTTAGCAGTACATGACATATAACGGAAGGAAGGATTTTTGTGAAAACTTCAAGGATTTCTCTGGGACTTGAACCCAGGCCCGTCTTCTGGTAGGATAATCTAGCAACTGAGCTACGAAGTCCAGTTGAAAGTGGATCCTACTAGACAAGAAAATCCTCATGTCCATATTTTTTTTGGGTTGGGCGCATGGAGTATTTAAAATTTGAATAGGGAATTCCACCATTTTTTAAAAATAATTTCATCAGAAAGTATAAATAAAACTAAGACTATGGGTGAAAATCCGGTGAAAAAATTCCTATTAATAAGCGAGTTATGGTCCCCCGAAGTTTGAAAATATAGATGTGACGTCACGAATATAAGTTTTTATATAAAACTGTTTTCTTCGTGGATTTAAAATGTTCTTGAAATGTATGATATTTTTAAATTATATTTATAAAAAACAAATTAATATTGTAACACTGTACAAGTCTACATGCTTTATAATTGCAAGTGTATCAAAATTATTAAATTTAATGCAAGAAATTTATATTCACATAAAAACTGTTTGAGAATTGCAGTATTGGACTGGTATCCACGTGTCCGCTATTTGAATTTGTCTATTTCCATTGGTAGTAGACTCCACCCGCTAACTTGGTATTCGTTATGTATTTATAGGTGGTCTTTGAGTCGCCAATCAAAATAATATATATGGATTTCATAAGTGTGACGACCTGCTAAAACAAAAACCCCCATATTTCCGAGGTATTTCAATTATATCATTTTATTTCATTATTAATATTCATTATTAAGCATCTATTTTCATTATTTTTTACTAATTTCTCTTAATTCGTTGGAGCTGTAATCCCCTATTGTTCATGGTTCTGTGGCGGATCAAGTAAACTTCTAAATATTATATTTTATCAAGTTATCCGCCACGTTAGTTCCCACCATTGTTGATCAGCTGTTCCGAGGTTACTTCGGAACAGCTGACAACAAAAACATTATTAGTTTTGTATTTCAAGCAAATGTAACGTCAAAAATTATGTTAACAAAATAAAACAGAAATTTATACATTGCATTTTACAATTTAATTTCCAAGCGTTTATTTTACAAATTGTAACGGTTGGATTATCTTCGTATTAAGATGAGCCAAATCGTTACAGTTCTGAATATTACAAAAATAACTCCATAAAAACAGTTTATAATACACAATAGTATAAATAACAAATGTATGTCATTTATTTCAAAATTATTACTTAGTCACTGTATCAAGTATCAAATAAAAAATAACATTCAAATAACTCCTAATCTGTTAATACTTAAATTAAACTATTTATTATTACATGTTCTATTATGTATATGTATACACCTATGTATGATGAAATGACGGGTGGGACCATGTTTATTTTATAAACCTTCAATATTAATTCATCATTCATACTGTTGAACAAATTGAACAATGAATCAACAAATTCATTCTATTACGGTATTAATACGTTGTTTGTTGAACATGTATTGACTAATAAATATGATATATAAGTTGTTTCGAACGAATTTAACACAAAGGTATAATATCCTGCAAGTGATTTAATTAAAATTCGGATTCGATGTAGGTATAGAGGCAATAATTTGCGATTAGCATGGCCTTCACCGCAAATGGGAAATCAATGCCTCAATCAGCAATACTCGTACGGCGATGGGAGATCCTGCCGCCAGACATTAAATTACACCGCTCGATTTCCATCACTGATATTATCACGAAAGTTCAACGTGAACTTGAAACCATTCGGTCGAGCATGATCTTTAACCTTCCAGAGGCCGTGACATTAAAATTACCACTGATTTTTACTACAACGCTGTTGATTAATTGTGATAAATCGAACCATGCTCATGTTGATAAATGAAATTAATCGGAAATGAATTGGATTTTTAATCTTGCTTGATTGAAAATAATACGGAACATGATTCACAACTAAGATTAATTTTTTGATAAATCGAGAAATAAATCATAACATTCTGTTAGGAATACTCATTTTTAAATTTTAAAAATAAATATTTAAGTCTCCTTCTATGTGGATGATCGACCACATATTATAATAATTATTTTTAAAGAGTTATGTGTTTCTGAATTTTGCAGTTCTAATTTAATAGTTTAATGTCTAATATTTATGACAGACATTTGTCCCAGTTTTGTAATTTAATGGTAGTGGCCACGGTGTAGTATCTATAGGTGAGTGCACGACGTATTCCAATACATTACGAAGAATGGCAACTAACTGGGCTAGTTCATACAGTGTGCCGCTAGATGGCAGGTTTCGTTGCGACCCGGTTTTTACACAAAATATTTAAAATATTAAATTATTCATATATAACGCATAATATTCTATATTTTCAATCATTACCTTTTATCTTTTGTCAGATCTATCTATGTATTTTGTACAAATTCCATACAGAAAGTTTCTATATTTCCAGTAAAATTATAAAACAACAAATGTCAAATGCACTTGACATTGACACCTTTCAATCAGAAATTTATCTTAGTACCTACTTCTGTGATTATAGTGTAGCTGGCTGCCGCTAAATTGTACATTTTGGCACCTTAAAAAGACTATATTTCTCTTTATTTGATCCATACCGTGTTGTGCGTCTTGTAGCAAAACATTTTTTGTCAAATGGTAACGGGTCGCGTTATTTGTTTCCCAGTTACTTAGCCATCTCAACGCATCTCGTGCTCTCACTTATAGATACTACACCGTGGTAGTGGCCAAATTTTAGCAAGTCGTTAAAAATTTACAGTAACCAAGAAACTAAGTGTATTGAATCTTAAATAACATAAAAATGCATTTTTCTACAGTCTATATACAAAGTAGCCATTTGCGCTCTCATATGTCAATGCAAAATGTCATTTTGCCGCTCATACGCGACAAAGTAGGAAAAACGCTCGCTGTCCAAATTTCTAACTATACAATGTTGAGAAATGTCACTTATCTACATTCTTAATAGAAACGTTTAGTCAGGAACTAATGACACAGTAATTACACATTTACCACCTTCACAAGTCAATCTGACAAAAGTTTGATGTGAACGCTTCCAATGGACATCCACTTTTCCACTGCACGAGTTTAATGTAATTGAAACAAATAAATTATACAAAAACTTATAATATTCATTACAAAATTGGCATTAATTTTTTGTAAAAACGAAAGCCAAAACAATATCTTGAAGTCATATTTGAATTCGTTCCTATATTCACTGCAAAACTATTGAATAGTACTGTAGGTACAAAGTGTACATTTTATTATTTTTTCTTATGGTGGAGGACTGTAGAAAAAATCTTGTGTGTGTTTAGAGCGCAAACGGACATTGTCGATTTCGAGAGAATGCCGCGCTCCTGCGTCGCGCGTCAACAACCTTTCAATCGACAATGTCCCATTTTGCGCTCTTAATACACAAATAGTTATTTTCTACTGTCTATATATAAATAGATATTTGCGCTCTCTTTTGTCAACGCAAAATGTCACTTTGCCGTATATGCCCGACAAATAAACGCTCGCTGTCCAAATTTATAACTATACAATGTTGAGAAATGTCACGTCTATATTCTTAATGGAAACGTTTAGTCAGGAACTAATGGCACTGTAGTTACACATTTACCACCTTCACAAGTCAATCTGATATATAACTGCTCTGTTGGTATATTATATTACCAAACAAAATGCCGCACTGCTGTGAAAATAAAATAGGGCATTCATTTACAAAAACGAAACTATAAAATGCTTAGATTAGATTGAAGCAATAGCTCAAGAAGAATGGAAAATAAAGATAAATTAAAATTAAATATAAAATAAATTGTGTGAACAGTTATGCTGCCACCTGCAAAAGTTTGGCGTGAACGTTCCCAATGGACATTCACTATTTCACTGTACTATACTTCATTTCACGTAAGAAAATAGTGATGGGAAGATAGGTGCAGCTTAATCTTGTTGTTTGATTGGATAATATCGGGGTATTATCAAATCAAAAAACAAAATCAAACTGCACCTATATTCCCATCACTATTTTCTTAAATGAAATGAAGTATAGTTTAATGTACATGAGTGTCAGGTCGCGAATCCCGACCGACGCCAAATATTTCCAATTTTAAATGGCACAAAAATTGACCCCTGTGGTGCACTCTCCACGCCAGCAATGAGTGCCCGTGAGGTGACGCCTGGTAAGCGCCCGCACGGTGCAAATATATCATCTTTACCGATATCTGTGTGCAAGGCAGATTGGCACACCCAGCAATGGGTAACAAGCCGTGATGATATATTTTATATATATATATATATATATATATATATATATATATATATATATATATATATATATTTAAACAAATAAATTATACAAAAAAGGTGGAGAACCGCATTGTGGCGACTGTAGAAAAAATACTGTGTGTGTGTCGAGCGAAAATGGACATTGTCGATTTCGAAAGAATGCCGCCCTCCTCTCAATCGACAACGTCCCATTTTGCGCTCTTAATACACAAATAGCTATTTTCTTGTTAAATCCGTATCTATTAGGTAGGTAGCAATTTTAACCAGTTGCTAAATATTAATCACTTTGTTATACGCCCTATTATCTTATAATAATGGCATTAAAATATTCCTTTTTATTTTTAAAATTTGGTAATCAAAATCATTACATTTAGAGTTTGTTGATTGCTGATTTTCTTTCTATAGAGCATTTTGAAATTATGAATTGTATTTGTTACGTTATGTTTATAATACAATTGCAATGTAGCTAAAGGACAAGTTAAAATTTTGAAAATATTTATTTGAATTTAGATTATTTTATTATTTTTCGTCTGATCGTTTATTTATGGGTTTTATTCTTGTATAAAAAGTAGTTTATTAATGACACCTATTAATGCATATTAGTATAATCATCATAAAGATACCACTGATAAACAGTCTCACAACTTTAAGGGCAAGTTTTTCAATCTCTGGTTAAAATTTTAACCATGATTAAATAAACAATACAGAAACGAAATGAACTGTCAAATGAAAAATTTATCATTGCCGTCAACAAAACGATGCAATATTACTAATTTTTTTTTTTTCTGGAATAAGATTAATAGTTTCTCTAATTGAACAAGATGCGATCAACCGAAAACCAACACCTCTGTTAATTGGCAATTAATAATCGTAACTATTACGTTACGTCTAGAATAATTATTTGAGATCCAACCTAAATGTTTACATCGTAGAAATGGGCTTTAGGATCCAGGACAAATTTATTTAAACGAAGAAAGAATTGTGAAAAATTCATGGACCTCTACGTCTATTAATCTACCTAATTAAACACTGAGTTAAATAACTATTAATATTTATAGTTTCCCTTATTTGGGTATAGGTAGTTCAAATTTAAAAGTAAAAATATCAAACCTGAAGTATACTTATTGTTGAAGATAGGCATATGGTCTTACCTGAAACAAAAGAAACATATTTTAGTTATTATTCTTATCATAAAAAATTCTTCTTCTCTTTCCACTCGAAATATTTTTCTCCCTTAACACAGTATTATTCACATTTTTCCACTCAGTGGCGGGTTTGAGAGTTGCAAGGGTGGACAGTTGCCCCCTCCCCTCCCAAAGTTGGACAACCATGTAGATTTTGGAAAGATTATGTTATGCAAATATTTATAAATAAAAATTTAATAATTGATAATTAAATAAATATTTTTAGAAATTAGATTAATAATAATAATTCCATACTTAAAATTAAAAACCAAAATATTGTACATATTGATACTTAAAATCTCAAAAAAGAACAACTTTAAATTCTCATAATAATAAAAATGTTATCTACTTACGAAGGTATTCTAAATAAATAAAAAAAAATTAGGTTTGAAGAATTACTTAAATTAAAAAAATAATTCATACTGATAAATATTGTTTAAAAATATGTACCTCATTAAAACAAGACCGAAGTCCGATTTTGCCCCCCAATAAAATTGCTAAAATTCCGTCACTGTTTCATTCCACTTACAATCTTAACCGGTCGGCAGTCGGCAGTAATAACTTTGTTGGATTTCTTGAATTAAATAAATTCGTTTTAGTGTTTTTAAAGCCGATCATTAATCTCAGAGAATTACTTGAATGCAATCTTTATAAAAATAACCAATTCATATTTCTTGCCATGTTTCATTAATTTACTTCCACCCCTGTATGCTTACATTTTCATTTATCCACAGCTAATTTCCCATCCCCATATTAATTCTGCAATCATAAACAAACAACAAAGCTAGTATAAAACACAATTCTTATGCCAGTCTACACTTGTTTAGCGTGTTTAGCTTTGTCTGATTCAATATCTCCTTCCAATCCATCCGCAGGATTCAATCCAATTCACCGCGCTCACAATACCGAGTGAGCCACAACCCTGTTGGGGTGTTTCCACTCGAAGGAAGAAACTGAAAAACCGAACCGACCTCTGTTGCAGCTTGTTATCTGATAAAAACATGACGTTAACGGATGCGCTTTCACCCAATGTCAAACATGAAAGATAAAAATTTGAATAGATGTTCCCCAAACTAAAATAATTAGGTTCTGGAAATTAAATGAATGGTAATAAAAGAAAGGTTGTAAATAAAGGAACTGAGCTCGATGTCTTTTGTAGTTGGTTTTGGGGTTCACAAAATTAATAGATATGATGTTAGGTTTAATTACAGATTGTAGGTACAGGATACCCAAAAATATGGTGATTGTTAAAGTAATATGATTTGACAATAAAAGTTTGTTGTAAATTCGATATTGGAATTATTTGTAACTTAAATTTCGGTTATTTAGATAAGCTTAAATTGCAAGTATAAAATAATAGGTACTGGATTTTAGTTTGCACTTCTTTAAGGCTCTGGTTTATGATATATTTTTCACGAAAATCTGTTAAAAACTTCAAGTAAAGTATTATTTCCGGATTATCAATTTTAGTCAAAATTTAATATGTTAATATGTTGTTCTTCTTCATATAAAAGTCTTAAATACTAAATTTGACAAGTTTTGGAGTATATCATAATATATTTTTCACGAAAATATGTTCAGAGCTTCAAGTAAAGTGTCACTTCTGGTGTATTAATATTAGCTAAAATCTAATATATTGTTTCCTTTGGTATAGAAGTTTTAAATACTAAAATTGAAAAGTTTTGGATTATATTTTCATATAGTTTTTCATAAAAACTGTTATGGGCTTCAAGTAAACAGTCACTTCCGGTTATCCAATTTTACCTAAAATCTAATCAACTCTTTATATGGATGCAGAAAGCTTAAATACGGAAAATAGAAATATTTGGAAGTTTGTTATAAGATTTATCGTGGCGAAAAAATCGACGCCCACGCACACAATCACACACACACACACACATACATACACACACATACTCACTCACACACACGCGCGCACGCACGCACGCGCACACACACACACACAGACATCATCGTAAAAATAGTAAAAACGTGTTGTGGGGACCCTAATTCGTGCTTATTTTCTGAAAACTCACCATCGAATTTTTGGCACGATTACATTACCTCCCTTACCTGCGGTATGACGGGAGGTAAAAATATAGCATTCCATGTAAAATAAGAAAGTTAGGGCCTACTTGCGATTAAACTAGAAGTACTACTGCTTTGAAAATATTTTAGTTGAAACGGGCATGTCAGACAACCTCTACCAAATTTCGTAAAATAATATTTATTTATTTATTTTATTCAATCCAACAGGACTAATGCCCCAATTATAGGATGAATGTTATACATAAATATTTCATTCCAAATACATATATACAAAAATACACAAAAAAAAACCACAAAAATAATACTTACAGTGTAGAGAGAAGTAGTAATAAACAAAAGATATCAAACTGTCAAATAGTAGGAAATTAAATTACGTTTAAACACTAAGAGAAAAATCATTAAATACATCAAGGTAAGATGGAAATGAGTTGAAAATGTTACACATTTGCCTGATCGGTGACTTAGTTTCATAATTCGTCCTAGCTTTATTAACCTTAAAAATAATTTGGTAACGTGACGTTGTACGGGGTACATGAAATGGAAGTTGCTGCAAAATACATGGATCATTTGTTACATTATTTATTATTTTATAAACAAAAAGACAAGTCTGAAGCCTTCTACGATTAACTAATGATAAAATATCATAACTAGGGTACTGTTTGTATTTTTTGTAATTTTTTATAATAATAGTATTTAATAAACCTTTTTTGTACAGATTCAAGTCTCGATATTTGTTATTGAATAGTTTTTAAAATAACGATAGCGTAAGTTCGTCCAATATTCGTCACACTATTTTTTCTGAGTTGCTACTATTTTAAGAACTCTAAATTGATATCTGTACGAAATACTAAAATAAATTCCATCATATTTTATTAAATATTGCAGTCCATCACTAGCTTTTCCCCTTACATTGATTTTCAACATGTCGCTAAATTTAGGTATTTTTCCAAATATATGGAAAGAGTCATATATCACACCCATATTAAAATCTGGCAAGAAAAATGATATATGCAATTATCGACCAATTTCAGGTCTAAACATAATTTCTAAAGTTTTCGAATCTATTATAACAGAAATATTATCTAATATATTTAAAAATACAATTTGTCCGGAGCAGCATGGATTTATAGCAAGTAAATCAACTAGTACTAATTTAATTATTTATTCAGATTATATATCGAGAGCTTTTGATTTGGGCCATCAAGTAGACTCAATTTATACTGATTTTAAAAAAGCATTTGATCTTGTCAATCACTCGATATTACTACAAAAATTAGAAGCTTATGGAATCTCAGGTTCTCTCTTAAAGTGGCTTAAATCTTATTTAGATTCAAGAAATCAAGCTGTAAAAGTAAAAAATTTCGTATCTAAGAGTTTTTCAGTAACATCAGGGGTTCCGCAAGGATCGCATTTAGCACCCTTATTGTTTTCACTTTTTGTAAATGATTTGCCAAAAATCTTTGCTAATGCAAAATGTTTGCTTTTTGCTGATGACTTGAAGCTTTTCTCAATTATTAAAGACATGACTGATGCTTTACTTCTGCAAAAGGATTTAGAAGCTCTCGAACTGTGGTGTAAAAACAATTTATTGTCATTAAATACATCAAAATGTAAATATATTAGATTTCATAAAAAGAAAAATTTAATTCAATATAATTACTCAATAAATAAAATAGAACTCGAGAATGTAACATCTATTCGAGATTTAGGGGTTATTTTCGATTATAAATTAAATTTTAAATCACATATAGATCATATTTCAAAAACGGCCAATCGAATGTGTTGCTTTGTTGTGAGACAATGTAAGGACTTTACAAATATCAACACAATAATTTTGTTATACAACTCGCTCATCCGAAGTCATTTTGAATACTGCGCAATAATTTGGTTCCCTTATCACATAAATGTCATTAAGAGATTAGAATCAGTACAAAAGAAAATTATAAATTTCATTTTTTATAAATTACACATTAATAGAGCTGATTATACGTATGAAAACAGATTAAAAATGTTAAATTTCGAGACACTTGCTGCTAGGAGAAATAAAGCACAATTATTGTTTACTTGTAAAGTATTAACAGGGCATATTGATGCCCCAGAGATCCTCTACCATCTTAATCTGATCACACCTAAACACAATACAAGGTTTTCGAACGCACTTCAACCACGGTATAGCAAAACAACATATGGTCAAAATTCTGTAATCAATCGTTTAGTTAAAAGTTACAACGAATTACCTGAACACATCGATATTTTTTGTATTACATTAAAACAACTCAAAAAAAACCTTAAAACGTTTGTAATTTTATGAAATTGTAATTTTATGTATTATTAATTTTATTATTATTAGGTATAGTCATTTCCTATATCTTTATTTTATTACTTTTTGTATGCTATTTTATTACTTTTGTATGTAATGTACAATTGTTTAAACTTATAACTGTATATGTATCATTTAGGCATGTCCTGTGGTGTACTTTCTTCTAATAAATAAATAAATACTAAATGAATACACCATAAATAATCCTACAACTTTGATCCCTACCCCGGTTTTATTGTTTTGAAACTCAATTTATGACTGCCAGTCAAGTTATAAATTTATAATTCCAGAAGCCTTTCAAAATTATTCCCCTGCAATTACAGAGCATAAATATTTTATTGTGAGTTCGGTCTAATCCCAGATTAACTTGAAATTCGATGGAACATCCATCCACAAAAGCCTTAAAGAGGATCCCAAGTTGTTACGATCAAGTTGAAGAACTCTTGTTAGTCTAGAAGTTTGTAAAGTAACAACAAACGTATTTGCTTTCAGCAGGGCTAATTAATTTCATAAGTTTTCATCTTTGCGTGCGATAAATTATCCCTGTAATAAATTTCAAGTATTTACTTTCACTATTCGTGTGTGATAACAGAGGCTTTCGTACTTTCATGTGATAATCCACTGAACCAGTTTGTGGTATATTTGTACCCTGTGCTTACGACACATTTTTGTGAAAATAAAAACCGAAATAAATTGCTTTCAACATGAAATCCTTACTAGAGACGTATATTTTGTTGAGATTATACTAATAATAATAATAATAAAAATAATAATAATAATTTTATTCAAGCATAAATACATACATAATGTTTAGCCAAGTCAAAAAAAAGATATTTGAATACAATAATAAAATATAAAATTATGGTACATAATCAATAATAGTATACATTGGATAATATGCTATTCTAGCATTTCCTGATACTTGTAAAATGCCTTCTCAAGAAGCATATTTATGACGGTTGTTTTAAACTTTGCGTATGGTAGCATACGTACATCAGGCGGCAATTTATTAAAAAATTTCGTACAAAGGAATTCAGGACCATTTTGAGACGCAGTTAATCTTTTACTCGGAATAATAATATCATTTTTTGTGCGAGTATTATAGGTATGACATTCTTTATGCATACTGAATTTATTTAAGTTACGCTTTACGTACAATAGGTTTTCTAATATGAAAAGTGAGGGCATAGTTAAGATCTTATTTTCTATAAAAAGAGGTCTACAATGTTCATATATACTGGTTCCACACATTATACGCACGACTTTTTTTTGAAGAAGAAAAACTTTATTTGCATATGAAATATGTCCCCAAAGCAGTATACAATAGGACATAGTAGAATGGAATAATCCAAAATAAGTTAATCTTGTGGTTTTTGCATCAGTATTATTCCTGATGTTTCTTATAAGGTATATTATTTTACTTAATTTGCTACATATCTCATGTATATGGTAGTTTAATTGAAGTTTTGGGTCCAAATTCATACCCAAAAGACAGACACGTTGAGTTTGATTATGATTTGATTTCGTTAAGTTAAATATTAGATCTTGGCTTTTGGACTGATTTATTATAAGTTTATTATTTATAAACCATTTACCTGCTTCTTCATTAACTTTGTTTCTCTGTAGATTTAGATTTTGAATATTTTCATCAGCACATAAAATGGTTGTGTCGTCCGCATACAGTATGGTCTCAGCATTTACAATATTATACGGTAGATCATTAATGTATATTAAAAAGAGAGTCGGTCCTAAGTGACTGCCTAAGATAACCTTGCCAACGATTTAATTATCGTAATGTCGTGCAGATATCAAATTATATTTGGATTGTATACAGGGTATTTCACGGATACAGGGCACCTAAATTATTTTCTTTATTATTGGGAATAGAAGAAAATCATCCAATAAGTTTTAGAGATCGAGGGGGACATTCACTTATTGGAGATTTTTTTTAAAACCAGTGGTTGTTAAATTACAAACATAATTATATCCTACATAACAAAACTATTGAAAAAAATTCAATTGAAATTTAAATAAATTTTATTGTTGCAGTTATATTTCAATAAGCTATGTATGAAAGAGAAAAACTGCTAACCGTCAATACGGCTATTGCAAGAATTTTTATATTACTTTTAAGTAGTAAATTTTAAAAGATATTGTTCTTTAAATAGTCTCAAATTTGAAAATATCACGAAATATCCAACAGATATTTTACAATTAAATATTGAAATTTGTGTAATATTTTGAAAAAATAGGGGATTACAGCTCAATCGAATTAAGAGAAATTAGTAAAAAATAGTAAAAGTAAATGCTTAAAAATGTATATTAATAAAGAAATAAAATGATATAATTGAAATACTTCGGAAATAAGGCCGTTTTTGTTTTAACAGCTCGTCACTCATATGAAATCCATATATATTATTTTGATTGGCGACTCAAAGACCACCTATAAAATAACGAATACTGAGTTAGGGGAGGGGGAGGAGCCTACTACCAATGGAAGTAGAGAAATTCAATAAATAGCGGAGGCGTGGCTATCAGTCCAATACTGCAATTCTCAAAGTTTTTATTTGAATATAAATGTTTTGCATTAAACTTAATCATTTAAATACACTTCCAATTATAAATCATGTAGACTTGTACAGTATAATATTATTCATTTATTTTTTATAAATATAATTTAGAAATAACATATATTTCAAGAACATTTAGGTCCATGAAGAAAACAGTTTGATATAAAAACTTATATTCGTGACTTCACATCTATATTTTCAAATTTCGGGGGACTATAACTCGCTTATTAATAGGAATTTTTCACCGGATTTTCATTGACAGTCTTAGTTTTACTAATATGTTCACATGAAATTATATAAAAAAAAATGGTGGAATCCCCTATTCACGAGATCTGAAACAGAATGTGACGTCAGAGTACATACAGTTTAACCTCATTATAGCGGCTGAGTGCTTCGCTCGCTTTTAACCAGTACGTGCACTCCCTGTTTTTTTTTTGAGACCAAAAAATTTGACCTATAACCAGTGTTGTGACAAATCAATTTATGAAGGATCTAGACCAAGATCAAAATCTTTACAATTAATATGTTCTAGATCAGATCATAGGTCAATTTCTGCGACCGGATCTTTTTTTTTAGATCAGACCAGGAATTTGGGATCTATTTTTCTTAGATCATAAAAAGATCAGTAACGATTTTTAAATTCTTTTTATTTCTGATATATTAAATAGGAATACAAACAGTAAATTAAATACAAAGAATATACTTAGCCGTGTACCTTACGCATAGGAAGAAAAGTAGATACATAGGTACGTAGTTTTATTAATGCTTAATTAACGAATAAAGTATAAACAGAAACAAAAATAACAATTTAAAACGTTAGAATTGTTGAAATGTAATAAATTAAGACATGCCATATCAAATGGGCAGACAATCATTATAAGCCATTGATTTTTTTAAGTGAGTTAAATAAATAACAACCCACTTGTATTTAATTTGTTCTTGGATTTTCTGGTTTTAAATTTTTATATTTTTTGTTTTCTCATTTGACATGGCCTAAACTGTTAGGTACATAAAATAATAATTTTTGACTTCTTCAAATTTGTTCTTTTTCTAAGATCATAGATTACATAGTTCTTAGATCTAGATTCAGATCAAGATCTGAATATATAAAAGGATCTAGATAAGACCAAAAACCATACTAAATGAACTAGATCAGTGATTTAGATCAAATGATGTAGATCAGTCACAACACTGCCTATAACGCTTGGAGGCGTGTCCTCGCGTAGTTATTATGCTTGCCGTTAAACTACATGCTGTTACAGCCGCAAGATGTCGTATTAAATACAGCCAGGTTTATTTTCAAATTCAAATCATCCCTGCATTTAGCAAGAGGTGGAGGTAAAACTTATGATACCTGTGCTGTTTATTTTGGTGTGAAATATTTAGTGTTTGTGTAAGAACTTGTGCATTTTAACCAGGTTAGTACCTATTCGTCATATATAAAATGTTTTAATTTTTGATATTGCATTCTTTTTTGCATAATTTATCTACAGTCATTATTGAAAGTAAGTTTTCAACGTTTATTTTTGAGTTAAAATAGTTATTTATGATATAAATGTTAGAAATATAAACATTGTTAATACATACTTATATGGTGGACTATTTTTTATCTACAACATAATTATTACCTATATTTTATATTTCAAATACAGATTTTTACACGTTGCCGAATTCATCCAAAGTAGGAGGTGATTGTTGTGTTGCTGTTGGCTGTCTGAATCACTCACGACTTGAGAAGAATTTAAGTTTCTTTAGATTTCCAAAATAAATATCTGTTTTTATATTTTTTATTTATTTATTATACAGAGTTTAATCATTAATACAATACATATCGATGGAAAGACTTTCCAAATTTTTCTACTCAATTATTTAAAGTTTGACGTTTAATTGAATTTCTCGCACTCGCATGCCAAATTTCATATCTCAAAATAAAATGACATTTTATACTTTTATGATATATAGCTATTTATATATTTTTTATTTATTTATTGTACAAAGTTTAATTATTATTATAATACATATCGAGAGAAAAACTTTCCACATTTTTCTACGCAATTATTTAAAGTTTGACATTTAATTGAATTTCCCGCGCTCACATGCCAAATTTCATATCTCAAAATAAAATAACATTTTATACTTTTATCATATACAGCTATTTTTATATTTTTTATTTATTTATTGTACAAAGTTTAATTATTGTTAAAATACATATCAAGGGACAGACTTTCCAGTACAGCAGCATAGGTTGCAAGATTTATGCAAACAAACCCTATAGAGAATAATAAATTCTTTAATTTATCATAACAAAATGTAGTAAATATCCATTCAAACCTTAGTTGGTTAGAATGGATTTCGGTACGGCAATGTAACTAGTATACGTTGCCTAAATAAAATGCGGAAACTGATATTTAATATTCGCAGACACTAATTAATGTAAATTAACTGCAACAACAGTTTCACAATTGATGAAAGATCTAAAAAACTGCCAGATCCAATTTTAAAATTTAATTGATAGGACTTCGTTAACATAGTCCAATAGAATTAGCTAGCAGTAAACTCATTTAAAAATACCTTGTTAGAGAGGACATTTTATTAGCATTCTCCGCTGGCCTAATGGCTCTGCATTTTACATTCCATCAGGGTGGTATCACTGTCAAATGGCGTCATAAAAACAATGTAGGTTCGTGTATACAGGACGCTTGAACGCCTACGCTCTTGTACTTGCCTACGTGGTCAGAGAATTCAGGAAATTCGGAATATTTTTGATTACATTTTTACGTGACGAGATGTATACATCGAGTACATTAACGAGAGGATGGTTGGTGGATGAAATTTTAAAACTGTTAGGAAAATGTTTTATGCATATAAATGGGCCATCATGAGTTCCTGTAAGTCACAGAATGATTGATGTATCCAATCACATGTTGGATCAAATGCTGGGTACTTTGTTATTTTTACTTACTTTAACTAGTCGATAGTAGTAATGATACTAAAAAAAACCAAATTCGTTTAGAAAGAAATTTAAAAAAATATTTCAAAAAGATTCATTGTTCTGTAACTTCAGAAATAATATATGAAAATTTCGAAAAGAACAATTTAATTCTACTAGCCATGGAATTAAAACAAAAAGAAAAAATCTGATGTGGCCAGCACATTACCTTCCGTCAGTTATATGAGATATTTACGAAAATTCTACCGGTGGACTGTTACTGGTAAACATCTTTTTATCAGGGTATAGTTACCGGAATCGATATTTTAAGAACGCAAGTGGTAAATAGGGTAAAGCCATAACCTATGAAAAAATTGAAAATTTTAAACAGGTTAGAAATTTGATGTAGTTAACAAATTGAGCAGGGTTCTACTTAGAAAACATTTTCACTGAACGCGCGCGCTTCGCTTTGCATCACTACCTTTTTTTGAGATTAAATTCTTCATGAATCCGGTAGATGGATCTGATAGATATTGAACAATTTTCGACTTGTGTTTTTGAACACAGTCGGTAGATGCGGTATCTACCGGTAGAATTTTCGTAAATGCCTATGTATTTTCTCTAAAATCCATACACAAAGTTCCTTGCAAAAGATTCTAAATTTCTTGTATGTATAGTGAATACAATGTTCTTTAATATTTATAATAACATTAAATGTGAAAAAATGATATATATGCAATAATAACCGAGAGAAAGGGAGTATTCACTATTTTGTAAAAAATATGGAATATCTCGAAAAAGAAAAGAGATATCGACCTGTGGTTTTCAAATCTTAAATCTACACCCTTCAATCTAATTAAATGCAAATTTTCAGAATTTTTAATTTTTTAAAAAATTTCGACCCTTTTTTAAAACACACCACCATCATACCCAAAAATGGGTGTGCGGTACACCTTCAACGACCTCACCAGTAAATTCCTCGTACCAAAAACCATAAGTATACCAATTTTCATCAAAATATTCCAACGGATACATTAATTATTAAACATTCCTTAAAATTGTCAAAACCTGAAAAAATCGCAAGGGGTACACCTTAGATTTTTTGCGATTTTTGGCCATTTTCAGACTTTTCCTTCTGGAGATTGTAATAGTTGTTCAAAAATTATGAAAATTGGTATGCTTATGTAATTTTGCTCGTAGAATCTAATGGTGATATCGCCAGTGGTGTATAATTGACCATTTT
The DNA here is from genome assembly GCA_963082715.1 of Harpalus rubripes. Taxonomy (NCBI): domain Eukaryota; kingdom Metazoa; phylum Arthropoda; class Insecta; order Coleoptera; family Carabidae; genus Harpalus; species Harpalus rubripes. The sequence goes on from OY720448.1 coordinate 102,428,459, forward strand.
TGGGATATGACCAAAAAATGGGCATTTTTGAGCAAAGTTTTGAGGACGAATATCTCGGACACAAAAAGAGATATCGACCTGTGGTTTTAAAATCTTAAATCTACACCCTTTAAACTACTTAAATAAAATTTTTCAGAATTTTTAATTTTTAAAAAATTTCCACCCTTCTTTAAACCACACCATCCTCATACCAAAAAATGGGTGTGCGGTACGCCTTCAACGACCTAACCAGTAAATTCCTCGTACCAAAAACCATAAGTATACCAATTTTCATCAAAATATTCCAACGGATACATCAATTATTAAACATTCCTCAAAATCATCAAAAACTGAAAAAATCGCAAAGGGTACACCGTAGATTTTTTGCGATTTTTGGCCATTTTCAGACTTTGCCTTCTGGAGATTGTAATAGTTGTTCAAAAATTATGATAATTGGTATGCTTATGTAATTTTGCTCGTAGAATCTAATGGTGATATTGCCAGCGGTGTATAATTGACCATTTTTGGAATATGACCCAAAAATGGGCATTTTTGAGCAAAGTTTTGAGGACGAATATCTCGGACACGAAAAGAGATATTGACCTGTGGTTATAAAGTCTTAAATCTACACCCTTCAAATTACTTAAATACAAATTTTTAAAATTTTTAATTTTTAAAAAATTTCTACCCATTTTTAAACCACACCATCCTCATACCCAAAAATGGATGTGCGGTACACCTTCAACGACCGCACCAGTAAATTCCTCGTACCAAAAACCATAAGTATACCAATTTTCATCAATATATTCCAACGTATACATTAATTATTAAACATTCCTTAAAATCGTAAAAAACTGAAAAAATCGCAAGGGGTACGTACACCTTAGATTTTTTGCGATTTTTGGCCATTTTCAGACTTTTCCTTCTGGAGATTGTAGTAGTTATTCAAAACTTATGAAAATTGGTATGCTTATAAAATTTTGCTCGTAGAATCTAACATTACCTTTCGACAGTATGTATTTTGTACAAATTCCATACAGAAAGTTTCGTGCAAAAAGATCCTATATTTCGAATAAAATTACAACACATATATACTACGAATATGTCAATTCCAGTTGACACTGACATCTGTCAATCAGAATTTTCTTAATATAGTAGCTGTTTCTAGCATAGCTGGCAAATTTATGAAATTTAATTTCTTTATAATTTTATAATTCTATATCCATTTAATATGAAGTATAAAATGTAATCAAATCGTATAGAGAATACAATGTTCTTTAATATTTATAATAACATTAAATGTGAAAAAATGACATTTAACATAGTTTTTTCAAGAAAAACTGTTAAAATCTTCAAATGAGGGTACTTCCGGTTGACCAATTATAACCGAAATCTAATCAGCTCTTCATATGTATGCAACGAAGAGGAATATGAAAGAATTATAATTTTTGGAATTGTAGTATTAGAGTTATCGTAGCCGAAAATTTTGTTACACACACATACACACACACACACAGACACACATACATACATACACACACACACTCAGACATCATCGTAAAAATAGTAAAATCGTATTCTAGGGACCTTAAAACGTGCTTATTCATTATAAACTCACCATCGAAATTTTTGACCAAAGACAATACCTTTCTTACCTAAAGGTGACGGAAGGTAAAAAAAATCGTTGTAAATAGTAAAATAATAATAAACCTTTAAACTCATAAATACATGTTATAATTTCCATTAAAAAATAAATAAGGTTTTATTAGAGTTTGTTATAATTTGCGGGTTTCACATTTTTTAAAAAGTATTTTAAATGAAAGTTTTTGCAATACTTTTGTAGTAAAAAAATAATAATATATTGTTATTTTCGTAAATAATTAAATAAGAACATTAGCGCCAGGAATAGTTATGAAAAACAACCCCCCACATCTGTGACATCAAATTACATACAGCAAGTCATTCATAGCCAATAGGAAATCAGTTTCTCCATCACCAACGTTATTTATACCGGTGCCCATTTTATTTCAAAAAACAGAATAAATTTGATAAGCCACATGGTAAATATTAGTACTTTAAATCGAATATTCACAATCTTTGAAACGTTAGTTTGCGGACCCATACTTATTAGGCTTTTTTCACTTATTTTCCGAACACTTTCTTTAACAGCCTGTATAATAAAATTAATTTTATACATCATATAAAATAATAGTTATTTATGTACCAAGCGAATAAAATATATCTTTTCTCAAGAGAAGGAAAATTTACCGAACGAGCCGAAGGCGAGTGCGCAAATCCTTCGAGTGAAAAAAGATATAATTTACTCACAAGTTGCATACAAATTTGTTTTTACGCTTGCAATGCGAGTGTGAATAAAGTGCACTTTTTTTACGCTGCGGGGTGAAATAATGAAATGCTACGGCACTTTTTTTCACGCTCCCATTGCAGACGTAAGAAGAAATTTGTATGCAACTCGTCAGTAAAATTATATATGCTCTATAATAATTACATTCGAGTATTATTATAAAAATATTGGAAACTTCACGTTTTAAACAGTTTTAGGCAGATTCATAAAAAAGACTAAGCTAATCCTCATTTTTGGATTAGTGAATTCTATTCTATTCCTATTCATAAATTTAAAAATCGCCAATCCATTTCTAATTTTACAACGTTAACGCCATCTAATAATAAAAATAATAGATAATAGTAATAATAAATACATAACACTACAGTACGATAAAGCTTCCAAAAGTTTAAACAAAATTTTTAAAAATCAAAATTTAATCGTAACCTACAAATCAAATAATACCATTAAATCGTTATTAGGTAACCCTAAAGATAAAATAGATACTAACAAAAAATCCGGTATATATAAAATTAGTTGTAATGATTGTAATAAAGTTTACATCCGTCAAACTAAAAGACAAATTGACACTCGGTTTAAAGAACATTTTTATCATCTAAAAAGCGGTAATCCAGAAAAATCTAGCGTAGCTCAACATATGTTCATTAATAATCACAAAGTTAACAGTTCTAATATTAAACTTTTAAAACATATTAATAACGATAGATATTTAGATGCATACGAGAGTTTAATAATAAATAAATATAAAAATAATTTGATGAACGCAGATCTCGGTCCCATACCAAACTCAAAACTTTTCAATTTATTACAAAGTTAAATTTTATTGGACGATTTAAAATTTTAATGACTCATTATTATTGGACGAAAATTATCTTAGTTTATAGGTAATCATTCACCTGTGCCTCCCATCCCTATATAATCCCAGTTCATTCCCTTGTTTTCCAGAGTTGTTAGGACCTCTGGCATGGTTGACATGTTGAGTAATCTTGACTACTCTGTTTAACTTTCACTTATTGTACTACTGATGATGAGAACTTAGTTCTCGAAATACGTATATAGTTTTTGTTAAAATTAATTTTAAGGTTAAGGGGTAATCATAATCGTTTTAGTTAAATTTAACCTTAGACTCCATCTATTATTAATTTCTATTCCGGTGTTTAAAATTTAATATTCATTGTATTATCAAAAAAAGGTAGGTACTAGGATTAGATTACATTTTAAGAAATAAACTATAAATATTAGAGCAGAATTCGCTATTCTAAAAATGAGGATTAGCTTAATCTTTTTTATGAATCTGCTACTTTGTGTTTTGTGGTAGGAATGTTAGTACAAATTTTTATGTATTCATTACGGTGAATTCATTTTGATTCAAATCAATTAGAAATGCTTTCAAATATTTGCTTTCAAGAAAAAATTAATTTCACACACCAAAATCCCTTCATCTTCCCCCAATAAGCAATATCTAATCTCTCATTCGAATTCATTCAAAGCAGAAATTAAAATTTTTGATGAAGGGATCGAAAAGAACAGCGCACTCTCCTGATTACTGGTAAATGCGCACCCCAAATCTTGGGGCGGTGGTAACAATGGGGAGATCAGATGTGTGCTATTTTCTAGATTAAAACCTCCCTCAGAGCTTATGTAAAGCACATCTCAGTTTGGGAGATTAAACGGTCATAGGGCTATGAAACATAACGTGATGTTTTTAGTAAGTCGCCTGACTGCAGGATTATAGGACACTTAGGTGCAGTTATGGAAATAATGTTATTGAATCCTGGACACAGGGTTATAAAAGGTTTAAATGATGCCGGACATAAAATGTTTACCTTATATCAGCCTGATCTACCCCAGCCTGCATAAAGGCCTGGGTCGTATAGAATATTATAATTTTATGGCTACCATATTATTAACATATTTATCCAAATTGCATCTGAATGATTTTGTTGGTGCTTTAGATGAATGATAGTGTGATTCAGCTGTTTTTATATTAAAGAACAGTTAGGACAGGAATATAAATATACTTGTTGGTATGAAATCGCTTATTAGAACAAAGGTATAATTCATTATACATCAATTTCTTTTAGTAATTATTATTTATTATTTCAGAACCTTACAATAATACCTATTCAAAGTGTAGATTTATGGCATATTATTCTCAAATTTATGAATAATATGATAGATAATGATATGAAAATAGTATATTAAAAACCAAGTATCATAAGGCAATTTGTTTGTACGAGTCAAGTTTTACAAATGACGAATGCCTTATGAATCTATTTTTTATACTATTTGTTTTCTATTGGCACCTATCATGGCGGCCAGTAGGACATGTCAAATTTGTTACATTCTGAATGAGGGTTTTCTCACACAAATTATTGTTAACAGTTCAACTTCATACGAATTTTTAGTTTGTTCAGTCGAATTCTTCATCAAGAAACATAGTTGAGGGGCAACAATTCGTAAGTTCGAGTTGAAACACTACTTGTGGCGTATCTTAACATATGGTAATTCTGAATTGGAACTGCTGTCTACAGGGACAAATATTATTAAAATCAATGAATCTATAAATTTATTTATCAATACTGTGAATAGTTGTATTACATACCTGCAAAATTTTATTACAATCTTTTCCTTTCGTGAAATGCAAAGGGAAGACATAGTTGTTATCAGATTAAAGTTTTGCAATTTTTTTAAATTTCTTTTCCATAGGTTCAGTACAATAGCGTAGGGTACCTTTATGACCAGGGTATGGCCATGGCGTGGCTCAAGTTTCGTCCGCCATTACCGGCCCATCTGTTATATGTGTTGTTCTTGCGCAAATTATTATGTATTTTCGTGGCTATTTGTTTTATTTTGATGAAAAACGCATTTACATATCATTTTAATATGTGTTTAAAGTGTAAGTAATATTTTTATTTTATTTACTTGTGTAGTTTGTTAAGATCTCACCACGATTACTGACATATTGAAAATAACTAAAAATTATCAATATTAAGCACAATCATTTAAATTTTTAAAAGGTAAGTTTAGAATATATAATTATTATGTAAATAAGAACTAGTGATATTAAATTAGATGTGATAATAACAACACATATCATATATTCTACATAACCTCTAAATGTATGTCTTAATAATAATTGTGTATATCTTAAATAATTTAATTTTTATTACCTTTATAAATTCACAGTGTGATTATTTAATATTATTTTATAATATAATATCACATTTATTACAAATAAATAGGAAAATGAATTACCGACAATGGCGGCGATCTTGGCCCATGGCCATACCCTCGTTATAAAGGTACCCTACAATAGCGTTGTTTGAAACAAATTTGTGGATCAAAAAATAATCTAATTAAATATAATTCGAGAGTCCAATATATTAGAAAATTCTCCAGTTTCTTTCTCAAACTTGCTTCTGTTTGGCAACAAGTTTTCGAAAACTGTAAAAAAATTATTTTCAATTTATTCTCACTCTCTTGTTATATTAATACTGACAATACCGTCCTTACCTGACGACAGAAGATAAAAACAACTACAAAATTTAAATCACAATTTCTATTATAAATTTATGAAACTAAATATTACATTTTCATTCAATATTAATTAAAAAGTTCAAGCACTAACTAGCTAACTATACAGTCTTTCAGATACTAATGAATTTGTATTTATACTTTTAAGAAAAAATGAACGGTACAAACTAAAACTTCCTGTGTTAAAATATGCAAACAAACTAAAATTCATAATCACTTCTTTCCCATTTGCATAAAGTCTTTGTATTCGCCGCCAGTTTGCATTATACCCACTTGATTAAATTCCAGAAATAAACAATCGCTGAACTTTCATCGTGGACTGTCGGCTGTCACACGCTGATGCTCAGCATCGCTCATCAGAATAATCGGCTTCATAAAAACTTCAATCACGCCGTACGAGATGGGACAGCGGGATAGAAAGGCAAGGAGAGGGAATCTCGGCTACTGATGCAGCCACTGGACAAATTGAAATTTGAAACTGCATGGCAGACAGTGGCGCCAACGAAGATTAGGGAAATAAAACAAGTAGGCAGAAGAGATAAGCTCGGGGTTGTTTTGTTTGTGGAGCTTTGATTCTTTGATTTTTTATCGAAAGTTACAAGTTGAAGGACAGATGTTAGCTTTGTTGATATCTTTACATGTCTAAACACAAGATTCAAATTTTATAATCGGTCTTAAATTACTCCTCACAGTGGCGTATTTACAATTTTCTTCTGGGAGGGGTCCAAAATTATGGCGAGGAAAGGAATTTAGATTAAAGGCGCCGCAGGCGAAAAAAATTTTTTACTCAAGGTCAAATGCCTTATAATTGAAAATTACATTTTTTCAAGGGATGTGAAGCTGCATGTTTTTCTCCTTTTATATACATAAATAAATTACCAGATCACACAACATTTTAGAAAAGAGAATATATTTAACAGATTGTTGACTTGGATAAACACAACACAATATGGCGCGACTATTATACAGGGCGTACGTTTCATTACATTACAAGAAAAATGCTAGACAGGTTTTATTTATGTTCGATGGATCTAGTAGAAACAAATGTATTTTCTGTCATTTAAATTTTCTATTCAATGTCTACTATTATTAGTAGTGAAAAATTTAAACAGGATGTTCAAATTAACATGACGAGTTACAGAATACACCCCAAACATTTAATCTGGCTTGCACCAATGTAAAGTAGATGTCGTGAACCTACTTACAAAATTTGATTGTATTCACGTACTCTCACGGTCAGGGTCTCTATCTTTTATCTTTTACGCACTCATTGCATTTTGCATTTGAAGCATGCCTCAAACAGCTCCTTGTCTAGCGTACGTATTGCTTACCGGAATGAAAGCTTTATCAAAAGCATTAGGTATTTTACTATTATTCAAAAGGCAAGCGTTGCGGGGTGTAAATTAGGTAAACTGCATAACAAATTAGTTATGGTAGTGGCTTAAATTGTTCTTTTGATATTTATAAAGACTGGCATTAACGAAATAAGTTTAAATTTAATTTACATAAAATTATTAATTTGTTAAAATAATATTAATAATTCTTTCTTGTCTGGTGAGGCTCTGCCTCACCTGCCACCTGTCTACCCAGACAAGCATCCACTGGAGGGGTCCGAAGAAAAAATATTAAAATATTTTATCCAAACTCAAAATATATATTCTTAAAAAAGTCAATATTATAATCATTACTATATTATATAATCTACAATCTTTAGAGGACTAGTTCCAATCTTCGTGGTTTCAAAGCCATTTGCTCTATAATTTCGTCCGTAGTGAGTTCAACGTTTGGAAATAAAAAAAATTCTTGGGGCGGGGGTCCGGACCCCCTGGACCCCCCCCCCCCGTAAATACGCCACTGACTCCTCAACAGTCGAAGGAATTTATAGGCCGGTCGAAATGACAGCCCAAAGCTTTTGTTTTACGTCTACATCAGAATATTAGTACAACCCCATACAATATTGTATAAGGAATAGATTTCTTCTATTAACATAAAAAAAATCTTTTAGGTTTACACATTTTCTCACTGTAAAAGATTCAGTAGGCTGTAGAAAGAAACTGCCTTAAAAATATTTGCAATTATACCAATTGAAGTGCCTAATTCTTTTAGGTTTACATATTTTCTCATTATAAAAGAAATCGTTTTATTGAAATTTAAAAAAATCTGATGTGGCCAGCACATTACATTCCGTCAGTTCTATGTATTTTGCGCAAATGTCATACAGAAAGTTCCTTGCAAAAGATACTATTTCTTGTACATTACCTTAAGGCAGTTGTATGTAGTATTCTATACAGAAAGTTTCTAGCAAAAGATCCTATATTTCCAGTAAAATTAAAACACAAACATACATGTCAATTGCACTTGACTGACACGTTTCAATCAGAATTTTCTTAATATAGCAGCTGTTTCCAGAGTTATAGCAGATGTGGCTAATTTATGATATTTAATTTCTTTATAATTCTTTAACTCTATATCCATTTAGTATAAAATGCAGTCAAATCGTATAGAAAATAAAATATTCTTTAATATTTATAATAACATTAAATGTGATTTTTTTAATTTAACATCATTTTTTCAAGAAAAAATTGTTAAAATCTTCAAATGGGGGTACTTCCGGTTGACCAATTGTAACCAAAATCTAATCAGCTCTTCATATGGATGTAACGAAGAAGAATACGAAAAAATTATAATTTTTGGAATTGTAGTATTAGTTATCACAGGCGCACACACACACACACACACACACACACATACACACACACACACACACGCACACACCCATATAAACACCCACACACAAACAGACATCATCGTAAAAATAGTAAAATATTGTTCTATGGACCCTAAAACGTGCTTATTCCTCGAAAACTCACCACCGAATTTTTTGACCAGACAATACCTTCCTTACCTAAAGGTGACGGAAGGTAAAAAAGAATTGCATATATATTAGGATGGATTTTAAAAGGGGCCAAGCCGAATTTTAACCGGGTTGCCCCATAAAGTGATTCCAAATAAGTAAATACAATTTTTGCTGGCAATGATTCAGCTTAATATTAATATTTGACCGTACCTAAATGTACTTGAATTTTCCTATTTAAATAACATTAGGTTTTGGCACATCTTGGAACTTTATTTTTCTCCTAGGTAATAAGAGGTTTAAAAAAGCCACTCAATATTGGAAGATATACTAGAATGACCCGATAATATATGGACAACATTTTGGGACTTTAAATTTTGTCCACATAGTCTCGGGTCATTCTAGTATATATTCCAATATTGAGTGGACTTTTTAAACCTCTTATTAACTCGGAGAAAAATGAAGTCCCAAAATGTACCAAAAGCCAATGGGGAAAGTGCATTAAGGCACGGTCAAATATGAATATTAAGTGGAATCATTGCCAATATAATTTTATTTATTTATTTGGAACCAATACAGGGGGCGCCTAGTTAAAATTCGAATTGACCCCTTTTAAGGTCCACCCTAATAGATATGTGTTTCGGAATTTAACATATTGAACAAGATATATTTCAAGTTACAGAAACAATTTAAATTCAGTACGCTATAGAAGGAAATTTCCTTAAATTGTACAATACTTGCAATTGTATGAAATAGAACATCTTCTAGTTTTGAAATAATTCATCTATTAATTATACAATTTGTGCATGTAATGTTAACGGTCAGGCAGAAATTTATATGGTTCGTATCTTTCGTATATTTTCCTCTTTCAGCTTGTGTCACTACTTCCATTTAAAGCCTGGTTGTTTTCAATGAAGAACCTCCATTGAACTCATGAGCGCCCGCAGACTTTTTTACAAGGTGGATCGATATTTTTGTTGTAAGAAAAAATGCGCCACAGGCGAATATTTAATAATTTTCAAGGTCAAACGTGTTTTATTGCAAAGTAAGATAATATAGAGTTCTTTACAATGAAGCAAATTTAACAAATTCTTAAAAAATTAAAATCAATATTTTATGACGAAAATGCGTATGTACGCTCTAAAAGCGTAGAATTGCCCCTTCTACTAGGCTTTATGATGCGAGATGCGAGCATAAGCAATAACTACAGAAACAGACAATCTGAAAATACAATGTTGCATTAAATTAAAATATTATATTACTGAGTAACAATATAATTATTCTATTGAACTGCTCAAAATAAAATGTATAATAATTAAATGTTAATTAAATCGCGCTCCTCACAAAATACGGCAACCCTAGTACTTTTAATATAAATAAATATGCAATGTCTGTTCATTATTTACTTTTCCATTTCTTTATTTCTATATAACAGTAAAATCGATAATTGTGAAAGTTTTGAGAAGAACGTGATCATAAAATGATTAGAATAAACTACGGCATATTAAAGAAAATACAACACCCAAGATAATGTAATATAATGTAAAAATAATTGCAATACACATTTAACAGTACATAACATAATTTACTCATTCTGACACTTCAGCTATTTCGTACTTAGTAATAGATAAAATATAAGAAAATATTACCAATAATTATTAAAAAATACAATGATACATTAAAATGAAAAAATAAATTTATAATTTTATTTTTAAAAATGGATACAATCCATAAATGAAAGGGGGGTCAGCCGACCCTTTCGACCCCCCCCCTGTGGGCGCCTATGATTGAACTGCTAATATAACAAACATATATGGGCAATGAAGAAGAAGACATGATAGTATTTCCGGTATTATAAATCATCCTGTATATCATGATTTAAGTTGATATCATTGTATTATATCATATCAATACATATACATAACCTGCTAAGGTTATCTCATCAAAACTTAAATCAACAACACCGATCAATCTAACACTATCTCCCTCTTTCGCATTAAAGTTAGATATCCATTCCCAGTGAAACATAGATTAAACAAAGGCAGGAAAACAAACCCCAATGCTCACATCCCCGTAGTTCGAGTAGGCAACAGCGCTTTGCATCTTTGTTGAGAATTATCGATAGCGGGGACGTTGACAGACGCTGTTAATTTCCGCTGTGTCAAACAGGCATTTGATATTACACTGTTGCCAGATGATACAAGGTAGCAGCACAAAGTTAATTCCTGCAGAAGGGAAAGGATGAAATGAAAGAGCAGGAATCTTTTGAAGAACTAACATAAAGTTTTCTTATTGAGAGATGATGAGCTCCAATAACAGCGAAACGCGTCTGTGGTTGATTCAAAAACTGAAATTTTGTGAAACGTATCAGGCATGAGTTTTAAATATTATATTAGAACTGTTTCAATGGGGTCCGGTTCCGATATTCATTTTTTTTCTCAAAGATATAATAAAATGATGAATTTTAGCGTTTGTTACAGGGCGCAGATATATATCCCTGCAATATTAACTTGCAGATAGTCGTTTTTTTATTACATAGATGCATCTACTATGCATCTGCAAAGCAGTTCTGCTCGTTGATTGCGCGCAGTTATGCATCCAGCTTTGAAAAGGTTGTACTGTATTTGAAAGTTATCACGAAACGAAAATCTACAATAACCAAAGATATTAATCTTCAATAACTACTTTAGTAGCATTTGTTGCAATAGTAAACATTTTGAATAACGTTTAATAATGTCTGATGGATTGGCGTTTGACAGATTTCATAACCTTGTTATAATTGCAGTTGCTGACGCAGGGTACTGTTATTTATTCATCGCAAAACTGCAAGCAGTTAACAGCAGTTGTGACGTCATACAAAGCAGACCTGCGATACATCGCAGTTTTTTGTTGACAATAAAAAAACGTACCCACACGTTCCAAATGTGAATAGTTTTTGAAATATATATTATTTAAAATTTAATTAATTTTATGTGACGTCATATCTGCAATTTTACTTCGTCTACTCACCAAAGTGGTTTATATCTGTCAATGTCATTAAATTCTGCCAAAAATTGATATCAAGGAGAGTTAACTATAGTGACAGCTGTCACTTTCAGAAAACTATAGTTGTACTTTGTCAACGGAAAAATCTGTTGTTATAAAGATTTTAAATAAATATGTTTTATTTTATTAAAAATGATAAATGTTTCTTACATTTTCATGTAAAATAGAACTACATATAAATATATGGATTTAATTTTCACAAGTTATGAATAATATAAAATTATATTCTTTTCGCTTGGTACATTGATACAAAAATACAGTTGTGACGTCATATCGTTGTAGTGCTAATTGTTTTTATTAAAATTATGAATGAAAAGTTTATATTTTAAAAATATTTTGGTACAAAATCATTTAAAATTAGTCATATTTTCATTATATGACAAAATACATGCAACTTTTTTTTAAAGTACTGGATCCCATTGTACTTTGTGAATTTATTGTAATTTAGTTGCATTCTGTTAACAGGAAGATTTCAGTCATTATGGACTGTCCCATATTACGTGCTCTGGAGATCTATTCTAATTCATTAGACGTACGCGAGGCGGCCATATTTAGCTGATATTCGATGTAGTTGCCACCTAGAGACAACTGTAAGAATGAAGTGATGACGTCATGACTGGCAACATGAGCTTATCAGAGATATACAACCTATCTAACCTAACCTAACCCACCTCTATATCTCTGGAGCTTATTCGCGCCATGTTTTTGGCAACTGCTTCGTACCAAAGCGCATGACAATCATTTTGATGACGTAATTTATATTTAGAAAAATTACCTATTTAGCTCAGTAAAATTTATAAACTAATTTATCTATAGTTTTAACACGGAAACCATTATATTTAACTATATTTTAAATGTATTTTAGTTCATTTCGAAACGTGTTTTTTTAAATAATATAGTTTATTGTTTATTTTTTTCACACGAAATCTTATTTTTTATTTTTTATTAAGAAAAAAACAATCACATTTTTGATACAAAAAGTGTACAAACCTGTTGTTTCTCGCACAATCTTTCATTTTAAACTTTGTCGTCACTAAGCTATATTAAATCCAAAAATGAAAGATAGACTTTTAAATTTATTACTTATATTAATAAGTATTTGCTGTGTTTGTGCTCTTGAGTACACTAAAAATGAAATAGAATCTTGCCTTGAAGAAGCAGAAGCAACGGCTAGAAATTATGTTCTACCACAAGATTATGGATTTAGAATAAGTTCTACCAAAATAAGTGAGTTTAACATAATAATCTAATACAAAGAATTTCATTCAAATATAAAAGTAAAGAATGGAAGAAATAAAATGGAAGGGTCTACGGGTGAAACAGTAAAACTTCAATTTTTTCATTCATCAGAAGTTGCAATTGCCGCATTCTACAAGCGGAAATATATTTAATCACCGAGATTTTTAACGTTAAAGATATGACATAAGAGCATTTTATACACTAAGTTCGTGACATTATTCTGATACGAGCAGCTTTTAAACTTTATTTTTACTAAAATTTATTGGTATTACTTGACTCTTAGTATGATTGTGGTAAACAGTGTTTATTAAATTGTAATTTAATTAACTTTTCTACGTTTCAATTCCAAATGAATCATCATCAGGGATGGTTAATGCACAGTTGGAAAATAAGATCATTAAATTACAAAATCAAAAATGTAAGAAAGAAAATGTCGTCAAAAAATATCAGAAGTAATAAAATGCGTGCATACATCAGAAACAACTAAAGAATATATTTTTACTCTCCTGCAAAACTAGTCAATATGGACTTTTACTGTTCTGCCCCTGGGCCCTTCAATTGTTAATTCATAGATCATATTTCCAGTCTCCCAATTTGTGAATAAAACTAAATTTCATAGTTTCAGTATTTATCTCCATGTAGAATAAAATAAAATCCCCAGTAGGCGTCCATCTGTCTGTTTGTTGGGGCTAATTTGCGAGAACCACTGGACAGATTTTCTAAGCAGCATCGCTCGTAGAAAATTTAGTTAAATTAATCATTAATCTATAATAAAATATAATAAAAGCGAGCCGACCAATCGAGATTTTAGTGAAGTATTTTATATTACAGTTGGCAGTAAAAAAGTTTAATTTACGAACCACTTTTTAAAGTAATCGCTTAATCCTTATCAAAATAAATAGTTTATTTAGCCCAAGTAGCTAATATAGATAAAACATGTACGTATGTAACTTGCATTTATAATTTAAGAGATATGGTTATATTGAAAGTACAAACACTAAGTTGCCTATCGGTCGACTATAGCCGTCTACAAGGAAGTCTTATTCTAATTTATCAAAACTTTTGGTGATAAATTAAAAATTTCTCTCGGGCAAAGCCAAGGCTGATGGCTATTTCGTTTTTATAATTTCCCAATAGCTATTTATGCAACAAGAAAAAATTATATTTATTGTTGCAAAATTGGTATTGTTGATTTGTACAATAAATAAAGCTATTTGTTACCATAAAAAATGATAGCCGATTTTTCCTTATTGAGTGCGGAAAATAATACTTTTTAGCATTGAAATACTTTCTCACAATGAGTGCTCAAAAAGTATTAAAGTATCTTGGCAAAAGGCAGGATAAAAACACAAATCATTGTTACCAACTCCTCGAACGAACTACGAAGTAGTCACCTATTCATTTGCTTTGTTTTAATTTCAATAATTTACCTGATTATTTTGACATCTTTCTCGGCTCGATTGAAAAATTTAAAAGTGCTTTATACAATTATTATGTTCATTAATTTCATGGGGTCTCGTGGACGCGTGCATGAGTGTCAGGTCGCGAATCTGGGGGACCAAGTTCGATCCTGACCGACGCCAAATATTTCCAATTTTAAATGGGATAAAATTGACCCCCTGTGGTGCACTCTCCACGTTAGCAATGAGTGTCCGTGAGGTGATGCCTGGTAAGCGCCCGCACGGTGCAAATATTTCATCATTACCGATATCTGTGTACAAAGCAGATTGGCATTATTAACATTTACTACTATTCGTTAACAAACATATACTGTGTAAAACAGCTTCATGTATTATTAAGTTCTGCTGTCATTCCATTTACATGTTTATTACTTGTGTCTTTAATTCTTAAGTTCATGTATAATCAACCTGTAATCGGGGTCTTGAACCTTGATGCTCAGATTATTAATAAATAAATAAAAAAAATTAACTAGTCTGTCAAAAATTTCCCTTAATGAAAATTGTCTACTATTTTTATTTAAAAAAATAATGTAAATGAAAGCCGAAACAGAGAATAGTATTTTATATTGCAAGACCGGTAACGGTTGAGCATTGTACAATGTTTTATAATATACTGAATCGTAAATAATTTGAAAAAAATATTGGAACCTACAACACAATACATTAAACTATTTAATCGAAATAGTCTGTGGAAACATATGGCGAAGCGAAATAATGAATAAATAAATTTGTGTACATGTTGCTATGGTTTTAACAGCCCGTAAATTTTTTTACGGGTGGAGCCCGTAAAATCATTCTTTACCACTAGCTCTGTAATAAGCATAAGTGTAACGTAAAATATTATAAAACACTAGTTGCCGAAGGCTATTCAAGCACTCCGGCTTGAATAGGTTGCCTTCTGTAACTTACGTCTTAATATACTATTCTCTGTTTCGGAATTTGAATAATATTTCTAGCTTGCATATTGATGCTAGGTGCTAGGAGCTTCATTCTTAAATGATTTTGATGACAGTTTGTTATTTGGGATTTGTATGGCTGAACTAAATAAATATATAAAATATCTTGGCAACGAACAGAATAAAAAAATACAAATCATTGTTCCCAACCTAAATATTTTGTCTAAAAATTTCTCTTGTGCAAGCCGAAACAGAGAAAATAGTATATAGCACTCGTTACAGAAGACTTTTCAGGTACTCGTTCGTTCGCGCACGCGCTCTGGTACGTGTTCGTGTTCAAAATTCAAACTTTTGCTAAGTTTTGCTAGAATAGGTTATCTTCTTTAACTTATGTTTTAATATAACTATTCCTAATACATATAAATACGAAATTATAATTGTATATTTCTTTCTAGGTCCCCATATTTCATGTGACTACGTAATAGTGGGTGCATCAGATAGTGGAATCGTGGCAGCAGTAAAGTTACGACAAAAATTACCCAATGCAAAAATATGTTTAATAAATACAGGGTCTATTACTTTAAATAACACTCTTTTAACAAAAGTGCCAGGGTTTAAGAAATATTTATCACGGATGCCAGGAGCTTCCATTGGACTTAAGTCTGCACCTAGTACAAATTTTTTCCTGGGTATGTTATTCTATATTTCCAAGGTAACAAATTCGTATACCTGAGGTCAGTCAATATACTCTATTGCTGATTTAATTTGCTGCGATTTAATTATTTGATGTTTATTACTTGTGTTACACGTGCAACGTGATGGAGAAAAAGTGAAATTAATGAAAATAGTTCTGCCTTAATGTCTATATTCACTCTGTTTTCTTTAATATTCATACGAAGGTGGATTGAAATATTCGAGGCCTCACACAGATATGGCAGCACTGGACGCACAATTATTTTTTGTGTTATTATTGTCTCTGAGAAATTTTATGTTAAGCTACGTTTCCAGCTCTTAACATAGTCACTGTTTTTGTTATTTGTCATAACCTAGTCTTTAGTTTTTGTGTTTGTCATAGCGCATAACACAAAGTTTGCAGACTTCATACTTTCGTCATAGTCTTTGCCGCTGTTCTGTTGGAGAGAGATAAGTGATGTAAGCGCTATCTCTTTTTATGTTGCGCATTAGTTCTACGCGTTGTATGTTATCTGTCATTATTTTGGTGGTTATGTTATTATTTTTGTGTTGAGAGAATATAAATATGGACAACAGAATGAAAAAAATCATAGGTTCAATTGTGACAAAAACAAGAATTGCTGGAATATCATATCTTATGGATATACAGACAATATTGAAATTTAAAGTGGAATATTAGAAATATTGTGGCTCGTTCACCATTTTAATTTCGTGCTTTATTTCAAATGTTATTTTAGAATTATACAAAATAATTACATTATTACTTAATTTGAGTAATGATTGCTACTCATCATTAATATCATTAATAACTATATAATTTTTGAAGCATTGTAAAGAGTTTTATAAATGTGTTCCCTTTTTGAGTGAACAAACATTATAAGTACAAAAACTTAAGACTGTGCTTATGTTAACAGCTGGAAATGGCCAATATCTTCTGACAAAAACATAAGACAAAATACAAAAACAAAGACTAAAACAGTGACTACGTTAAGAGCTGGAAACGTAGCTTTAATCAGCTAATTTCTGATTTAATTGGAACATTGGTAGTAACAAATTTTTCTATGAACGTATCAGCTTCATACAGGAGCAGCAAATCGGACGCCGTCTGGAAACGAACACGTTCATAATCAACCGTCAGAAGCCGCGGGACTTTTCCTATCCCTCCTATATCACAAGCATTTCCCAAAACAGTTGATATTTTTTTCGTGGGTATCATTAATTTCTTGAAAAAATAAAACGGATCTAATCTTTTTATCAAGATAAAAAAAAATCGACTACTTTTTATTGTAGTTTCTGAAATTCATTGTAATTTTTTCTAGGTTATAAACGTGGTCAAATTAAAATATCTAGTAGTAAACTTGGAGGAGGCTATTCAGCTATTAATAGTATGACTTTTGGAAAACCAACCTCCTCCGAAATGACAACATTTAAAGAAATTATTGATAAATTAAAAGTGGGAAATATCGGTGGGAAAAATTCAGGTCTTCTAGGAAGTATTTTAGGCGGAAGTCTTTTAGAAGGAGGTCTTTTAGGAAGTCTTTTAGGCGGAAGCTCAAGCTTAAGTGCAGAGGATTTATTGAACTGGGTTCTAGGATTGGAAGAGGATATGAAGCTTCTAGAAAGTTCTTCAATTCCAAATGCCGACCCTCGTTGTCATGGAAGTAATGGTAATTTTTTTTATTCTATTTATACATCAATCTGAAATATTCATGAATATATATATATATATATATATATATATATATATATATATATATATATATATATATATATATATATATATATGAGGTATGATCACGACTGATCAGTTAAGTAGATGAAAAAATGGTTTTCACGGGTACGGCAGTCAGGATGATGGAAAAGATGTTAAATGATACTACAGTTTATAAAACGAGAAACGAGTAAAGTAAAATTGTAAATTACGTCCATATAAAAATTCTAATTTTAATATGATAGCTAAAAATATAAGAGTGATAAAAAAAATTTGAGCATCACCACTAAAAAGAAGTGCTCGAAAGATGTGTAAACTAAAATTCAATATCACTTATTTTATACATAGAAGTAACTTGAAAAAATTAAAATAAGCAGAATTTACTTTTTTCCGAAATCTAAACTAAACTAAAGTACACGGTAACACTCCGCGAAATTAACCAACATAGTAGCTAAAGTAAAACTTTACAGACTTTTATGTCAAAATTTTACATTACATACTCATCTGTCAAACTTGAATTAACCTAAATTTCTAACTTCTATAAAAAATATACATATTGCAAACTTTCTTTCACATACCAATCAACTCAATGAAGACTACGTCTAATTAATCATTTTTAAGTTAGTGGTAAACTGGAATGTGCAAAGAAATAAGTTATGTTTGTGATGTTAAAATATTTGACAGATCTTAATACATTTGACAGTACTTTTGTAACCACAGCCATCTACATCGCAACATCTAGCATTCAATAGATCTAACGTCTTACAAATACCTAACAATGCTATTTATTTGTTTTTAAATCATAAATTAACGATTTCGGAAAAAATATAATCTATACCTCAGCAATAAAAGCATTTCTTATTACTCATATGGTTTATTCTCCTCAGTTATCGCCTCGTAAAATAAATTCTATATTCGTAATAAGAAAATTATACTTTAGTGCCTAGGTACACAAATAACTATTTTCTTCATCCGTGGTGAAACTGGCCTCTTAACGGAGCAATTTTTTTCTAATTTGCATTTCTTATAGTTCTTAACATCCCTATGTTGAACACATTGTTTGGGATACCTGCATATGAGATAAAAAAAATGAAACAAGCATTTTATTATTTTGGGTTTTAGGAATTACTATTTACAGTAAAAACGATTTTATTATGAAACAAAAAAAAATACAAATACAAATGAAAATCAATCCATTTTTTCGATATGTAGATTTAAATTATTACATAAAGATTAACACTAAAGAATTTCGTTATAATAACAATACATAATGTCATAACAAACGTATACAAAATAACTCATCAAACGATTTTCGTGTTTATACTATGATGTTATTACGTTTTAACGATTCATAACTTTTAGC
Source organism: Harpalus rubripes (assembly GCA_963082715.1). NCBI lineage: Eukaryota > Metazoa > Arthropoda > Insecta > Coleoptera > Carabidae > Harpalus > Harpalus rubripes. Next base: position 102,447,601 of record OY720448.1, read on the forward strand.
CTACGGTTCAGTTGCAACGGAACAAAATCAGTGCCAATAAAACTTTTAATTTCTTGCAGGTCTATTTCCCACCAGTTTAAATACATACGTGGGAAAAGCAGCAAAAGAATTCATTAAGAATGGAGGAGATCAAATTGACTACAATTGCCACGAAGGTGTAGGATGCAGTAATATGCAAGTGACGATATCTAATTCTATCCGTTATACTAGCGTCGATGCTTTCCTACAAGATTCTGACATAACAATAATATCAAACGCATTCGTCTCGAAAATAAATATTGCCCAAACTGACTCTGGTACATTCGCGGCTACTGGAATAGAATACGTGCAAAACAACATTTTATATTCTCTCGATGTTACCAAAGAGGTTATTTTAAGTGCTGGCGTAATTCATACGCCTAAGATTTTACAACATTCTGGTATTGGCGACTGTGAAGAACTTGAAAATTTAAATATTCCATGTCAGAAGCATTTGCCTGATGTAGGTAAAGCACAAAGAGCCAGACCAAAAGTAAGACTTTTAGTAAAAACGAACTGCACTGAAAGTACTTATATCAGCAACGAAGTTATTGAAGAGTACATACAGTATGGTACAGGACTTCTATCTAATGCCGGAAATTTGGGAGGAATTTGCTTTTTACATACAAAGAATCCAGATAGTCCTCACCCGAATTTTCAATTTAATATAAAATACGTTAATTGCAGTGACCAAGTTTTAAACCTGAAAGACGATATAGCTAACGAATGGTGCAATAACTCGAGGTATCCAGATGGCGCAATTATGATAACAATAATTCCTATTAATTATAAATCGACAGTTTCTACAACATTAAAATCTTCTAAAATATCTGATTTCCCAAAAATTAAATATAATTTTCATCAACAAGATCAAAACAAGTTAGCCGAAGCTATCACATATTTGAAAAATAATATTGGACGATTTTTCACGGAATGTTCGGCCAAATTAGATGTTCAAATTCCATCCATTGAAGATCCAAATAAATCTGAGTTTGAGAATAATTTGAATTTTGTTAAATATACTGCTAGTTTTTCATCTCAACTTACTGGTGGGTGTGATATTGGAAAAGTAATTGATTCTAAAATGAAAGTCATCGGTTCTTGCAATCTGAGGGTATGTGATAGTTCCTCTCTGCCAATGTCGTCATCACGAAATCCATCAAGTCTTTTAATGGCCATGGGAGGTCAATTGGTTGATTTTATTACACAAAATTAAAAATTATTTATATTAAATTTAAATATATTATGATTCTATGCACTAAAAGAATTATCAAACGTTACGTGATTGTTTATAAACCAAGGGAAGTAAATTTCTGTAATATGCATTAATAATTATAAGGCCTTCAAGTTCCAAAATTTATTTTATTTTTGTTTACTAAGGACGTTTCGAGCTAAATCCGCTCATCTTCAGCAACTAACAATTAGTGTTTAGTACCTACATATACGTTGTTGCAGAATTACAATGTTGTACAAAACCAAAAAATATAGAATTATTATATTAATTATAATATAATTAATTATATTATAATTATTAATGCACATTATCTACCTGATTCCCTTACAAAACATTTAAAATACTGTAATAATACTTATACCTTTAATAGGTTTTTTGATAACATGTATTTATAAATTATTTACATGTAGGTTTCTTTCTCTTTCTGTAGCGTATATTAAGTAAAATAAATTATACTGTATCAACAGTTCAATATCTTAAATATGTAGATTTTTTTCATGCGTTGAATACTCTTCTTAGTTTAAATATAGACTATCAAGGGCAGCTGCTTTTTGGAAATATTCTTTTAAATACATAAAAAAAAACCTTTTTCAGAGCTGAAAGAGTCATCAAAACGAAATGTCGTGTCTGTGCTTGTTTCAGTAGTGTTTGTATAAAATTGTGAATATGTAGAGACCCTGGGATTTTGTTTATTGTCTTATTTATTATATAGTTTCAATTTATAAAATTTATACAAAAATTCAGTACAATTTTTTTTATACAGCCCGTTACTTACCCTAAAAATGATGCCTTCAAGCTTGAAAAGTTTATGAGTCCTGATCACTAAGATTCCCAACCCTGTATAATTTAGTTTCATAGATCGCTTCCTCCAACTATATGATGCACCTTGTGATGCACCAAGAATGTTAAAAGTGTATTTACAAACAATATTGGAATCTAACAAAATCTTTAACTTTTTTACCTCTCGCTAAGAGAGGTATTGAATTCATGCTAAAAATCGCATATCCAGATTTTAGTGAATAAGCACGTTTCAAGGTCCCTAGAATCCGATTATAACATTTTTACGATGATGTCCGTGTGTGTGTGGATGTTGGATCCACGATTTCTCAAATACTATAAGACTTAAGACATTTTTAACTACGGATTCCTCAATCTAATAATAATGGGAAGAGTTGATTAAGTTTTGGTAACAATTGGACAACCGGAAGTAGTAGTTATAAGAAAAAAATCATCTAAATATTATTTATCGAAAATTTATGTAAATACTTATATTAAAGAACGTTAAATTCTTTATTCGATAAATATAAATTCATCATTATATCTTCTATACATTTAGAGATAAAGAAATGCATATAAAATAATTTGATGTAAAAATTACAGATCAATCTACTTCAAGGCAAGAAATTCAAATGTTTGTAATTGACACATAAATGTCACTGTCAAAAATATTTGTATGCCACCACCACGGCCACCACGTATGCCACTGTCATGTTATGAAGATCATGAAAATAAAAATAAGTCAACAACGGAAAAGAATATACGTAAAAAAGAATATAAAAGGAATTTGCGAAAAAATGACGAAGATAAAGAAAAAAAAAAGAAAATTGAATTGAATATAAAGAAAATGTATCTATTTTACATAATTTATATTAAACTATCCCATAGATTTTGCAAATATATGTGAGAATTATTTTGTAGTGAGACATGAATATATGTATTTGCATTTAAAAATATTTTTCGTTTTATGCGTACAACCAGATAATATATCTGGCGAGAAGTTATGTGCTGGCCACATCAGATTTTTTTTTTAATTGTAACGAATACATAGGCCTGACAAATAGGAATATTCAAACTAGATATACACAACATATTAAAAAGAGACCACATTCAGCCTTGGTAACCCAACTAGAAGCAGAGAACCATACTACTTCCATTAACAATTTATCTCTTCTACATCACGAAACCAAATACAAAAATCTATTGCTTCTAGAACAGTTTGAAATTCTTTTACACAAAATTAATTATAAAAACCTTTTAAATGAAATAACTACATTCAACAATAACCCACTGTTCGCATGTCTACCACACTTTTCTCAACAATATATTTTTAATTAAACTATTGCCAAAAACAAACTAGATATATAAAAAGGCGGCTAGCGCCATTTTCTTCAGTATATCATTCTTCTTTGACTCAAGAGCATCTCCAACTAAATTACACTAATTTCTGCATTTATCCGCAAAATCCATAATATAAATTATGTTAAAATAAAAGTTTTTCACTGCTTAATACATTGACAGTAAGTTAAGTCTAATATTTATTATAAGATTTTATGTGTAACATGTTAAAAAATTTGTAAATTTTCTCTAAATGTTTGATGTATTTTAATTTCATATTTACATTTTAAGTTCTGGTCTTGTCGGGCAGCAGATACAACTACATATATATATTTTTCTTATTTTTTATATATTTTTTCATTTCTTGTTTCTTGATTAGTTAAAAAAGTTCTACTTTATAATTTTATACTAAAACTGATTATATTATTCCTAAAATAAAATTCATTGTAATATTTGTAAAATGTTTTTTCAGCTGGTTAGCCTGATGATGGAATGACCCGAAATCGATTACTACCTTTGAAATCGAATAAAATTATTTATTCAATACTAGTATACTTACTACACACCTTTACCTATTATTATACCATATATACTATCCTGGAGAATTTTATGAAACGTAAAACAAAAGTTTTTTCATTAATTGCGTTTTTTCAGATAAATAACAAAATAATTTTAATTACCTGTGATTAAAATAATTAATCTATATTTTTTTACATTCAAAGATAAACATTATTCATAAAGAATTACTCCTAATACTAGTAATAAAAATTATTTTTTTACGTCTGTTAAAAAGTACCCAATTTTTTCATTTAAATGGGTTTATAAAGTATGCCTTTTTAATAGATGAAAGTGTGAAAGAAAGTGTACGCTATGGCACTTTTTTTCACGCTCGCATTGCAGACTTAAAAAAAATTTGTATGCAACTCGTGAGTAAAGTATATCTTTTTTTCACTCGAAGGATTTGCGCATTCGCCTTCGGCTCGTTCGGTAAATTTTTCTTCTCGTGAAAAAAAGATATACTTCACTCACTTCGTACATAAATAACTATTTTTTATCTAGTGCGACTAAAATCACACATACTGTACGTACATTTTTTTATTTTCAATTATAAGATTATATCTCTAATATCACTGCTAACAATAACAATGAATGTACATAAATGAAATAATGACGCGTAATAAACTATTCCGCACTCACTCTTACTTTTTTAACTGCGAGAAAAACGACTATATCATACACGCAAATGTAGTTTAAATATCAAATCACAAGATTATAAACTACAACAGTGTTTCTGAAAAGGTGATATTATCTGTTTTTGTTGCTTGTATTAAGCATTCATTAGACTATGCGTATTGCGTAGCTTGAAAATGCGTTTGTTGTTCCCGTAAAGGTAAACACAAAATTAACCTAAAACCCTCAGCTCCATTCCAAATTTTAGTAACAGCTTGTGCAAAACAAACAAGCATCATCCCTTAGATTCACTTCAACTCTGAACATACAAATCTACTTTGTAAACAATTGTCTGCAGCCACAAACTCTCATAATATACCCATAATAAATCACGAAAATTTACCGTGAGTTTCTGACACTGCTTAAGCTCCACAACCAACATCCTACAAACAATAGAAAGTTGCCAACTGCGTTACTTAGTTACGCATTGCAATTGTTATCTAAGCGATGAGCAGGACAATTGCAAGGATTTAATTAATGGAATGAAAACAAGAGCGTGCTAGTGCTATCAGGATAACTGCATAGTGTAAACACGGCTGTAGAACTGTAGACATCGAACAGTTTGCATTTCTGATTATGTTATTGCAGCACTATGAGAAAACTTAATTTGCTGGTAATTAAATATGAGTTGTTAAATGCAATTCATGATGGAAACGAAATGCATATTTAATAATTTAATCGATTAAAAGCCTGGCTCCTGTTTTTCAAAGAAATCTTTACAAACCAAATTGAAATTTTGAATGCAGAACCCACGCTGTATAATTTCCTCTTTACTTCCTTGTACATAGTAAAGGAAGTATTGTAATCGCGAAAAATTTCGGTTTTCAGATTTCAACAGAAATATCCATTTTCATCATCCCTGACTCCATTTTGACTCAATTTGTCGTGACGTCTGTTCGTACGTATCTCGCATACCTCAAAAACAGTAAACTGTAGAAAGTTGAAATTTTGTATTTAGGACTGCTACAACATCTAGTTGTACACCTCCCTTTTTGGTCATTACATAATTTCCAGAAGTGGTACTTTATTTGAAGCCTATAGCAGATTTTAATAAAAAAACTATTTAAAAATATAATTCTAAACTTTTCAAATTTGTTATATAAGATTTTTATGTCAATGGGAATAACATAGTAGATTTTGGTTAAAATAGACTAACCGAAAGTGATATATTACATGAAGTTATTAACAGTTTGTCGAATAAAATGGTTTTATTTTGATTTTAGAAATGAATTCTTCAAATAGGTAATAGTTTAGAGAATTAAATTCTGCGTCTAGCACATCCAATATTATTAAATTAGCCCTTTTTATAAGCGAGTTATGTAAATTAGAAAATTTTGGTTTTTGTAATTAAGCTTGCTATGGATTACGACAAAAAAGTACAAGGCGTACGAGGACGTCGTGTGGTGTCCACATCAGATTTTTTTTATTACTGTAATTGAAGTAAACCTATTAAAGCTATTACTATGCAGTTAATAAATGAAGTTTTTCTTTTTCATTGACATAAAAGTCTTATATACAAAATTTGAAGAGTTTTGGATTATATTTTAAAATAGTTTTTCATTAAAATCTATTACAGGCTTCAATTAAAGTACCACTTCTGGAAATTATGTAATGAACAAAAAGGGAGGTGCACAACTAGATGTCACAATAATCTTAAATACAAAATTTCAACTTTCTACGGCTTAACATTTTTGAGTTATGCGAGATACGTACGTACAGACGTCACGACGAAATTAGTCAAAATGGATTCAAGGATGGTCAAAATTTCCGTTGATAACTAAAAATCGAAATTTTTCGCGATTACAATACTTGCTTTAAGGAAGTTTCAAAACCGTTCATTGCAAAACTAATATGCAGAATGCTTATTACATTATTTCCATTATTGGTAAATTTTTCTATTAAATAAAAAAAAAAAATGGAAAATTTAGTGCTGATGTATATGCAAACATGGTGTTTATTTATGAATATTATAACGGTAATGATAGTCGTCGTGCGTGCATGGAATACCGTCGTTAAAAAGTTATCCACGAATGAATTTATATATTCTTTAATATATGTAATAATATACGACATAAAATGATTTGACTGCGTTTTTCAAAAAAATCTGTTTTAAACTTCAAATACAAGTACTGCGGGTTGACCAATTATAACCAAAATCTAATGATCACTGCATATGGATGAAATCTCAAGAAATACACACACACACACACACACACACACACACACACACACACAAGCACGCACGCACGCACGCACGCACGCATGCACGCACGCACGCACGCACATACACACACACACGCACACACACACATACATACATACATACATACATACATACATACATACATACATACATACAGACATCACCGTAAAAATAGTAAAATCGTATTCTATGAACTCTAAAACGCGCTTATTCATTAAAACTAATCGTCAAATTTTTTGACCAAAGACAATACCTTCCTTTGACGGAAGGAAAACAATGAACCGTAGATTTCTTATGACAAAAATTCCCTGAATGTTGGCCACCCTGAATTTGTATTTTGTAAAATTTGATTTAAATCATGTATTTATTAATTCATATTATTCGACTTCTCCAATTACCAATATAATGAACTACATATTACTCTTGTTTCATTACTAACTATTAACATATTTAACTAATAATTAATTTCATAAATTTATTTGCAACATACAATATATTTATCCAATAAATTACTTTTAAAATTATTAATTAGTTTAAATAATTACACACATACATTCATAAATTTTATTATTCATTCAATATAACTAAAATACATATGATATGTATGATTTGTAATCAATTTTAATTAATCTCATTGCAATTTACGTACAAATATAAATATTAAATTTCCACAATTTATTGTGCACAATAATTAAAATCAAATATTTAAATATTTTCTCAAATGCATTAAAACTATTAATTACTTCATACCAAAAACGTACTACTCGTAATATAAAATATACTTTCTCTTAAGTTATGTTGGGTTATGTTCTCGGGTTCATAGGTCAATAATAATTGTGGGTGGTGTCTGTCTGAACAGACAGGTTATTGACTGATGGCGTTCACTAGATGTTGACAGTTGCAAACAGCCGTTTATATGTGTGTACATAACTTGTAATGCGTGTCACTGAAGTGTAAACACGTGGAGTCGAATGTTATCGGAAGCAAACGTGAGACAACAATACTTGAGCGGTGGACAATGCCTAGTTTATGGGGACATAATGCGCGGAAAATTGCGAAGATGTGGAATAGTGGATGCTGTTGTTGTTGTTTTGCGCTAGTGTAGATGAAGTGTATAAAATGCAAATGTAATTTCGTTGAGCGCCAAACAACTTCCAATTATAATTTTAATGTGCATACTAGGATGCGAGTACATTGTTCACATTGTAACTTGTTACTTTTTGTGTCTACTATATTTTGTAATATTTGTTTTAACACTTCTGTTTTCTTTTTTCAGAAATTATTTTTGTATTGATGTTTTCCATTTACAATGATTGAATTTTGAAATAAGAGGTTCGCTCATTAGTAGTTTTTAAATAATATAATAATAGGAACAAGAAGTTATAAAATTATTCGCATAGGTCAATAGTTTCAATCTATTTTAGGAAAGATAACTGTATGAAACTTTTCTTTTAACCTTCCGTCACCTTTAGATAAGGAAGGTATTGTCTTTGATCAAAAAATTCGGTGGTGAGTTTTTGATGTATAAGCACGTTTTAGAAATTAAATTTCATAAAGTATCCATAGCTATGGAAACAGATACTATATTAAGAAAATTTTGATTGAAAGATGTCAGTGTCAAGTGAAATTGACATAGTGTGTTTGTCTTATAATTTTACTGAAAATATAGGGTCTTTTGCTATAAATTTTCTGTATGGAATTTGAATAAAAAACATGCAACTGCCGGAAGGTAAAGTACAAGAAATATAATCTTTAGCAAGAAACTTTCTGTATGAAATTTGTACAAAATACATAGAACTGACGGAAGGTAAGGTGCTGGCTACATCAGATTTTTTAAATTCAATATGAGCAGCACACGGGACAATATAAGAAATACAAATTATTTATTTTATAGAGTAAATATTGAAAGTATTCATTATAGGATTAAAAAGTTTTCGTATGATAACCAAAGGCTAAAATTATAAACTTATTATTACCTTCCGTCACTTTAGGTACGGAAGGTATTGTCTTTGGCCAAACATTCGTTGATGAGTTTTTATCAATAAACACGTTTTAGGATCCCTAGAATACGATTTTACTACTTTTACGATGATCTCTGTATATGTGTGTGTATAACAAAAATTTCGCCTGTGATAATTCTAATACTACAATTTCAAAAATTATAATTCTTTCGTATTCTTAATCGTTACATCCACATGAAGAGCTGATTAGATTTTGGTTAAAATTGGTCAACCGGAAGTACCCTCTTTTGAAGATTTTGACAGTTTTTCTTGAAAAAACTATTTTAAATAGCATTTAAAAACTATTTTGAATATCATTTTTTCACATTTATTGTTATTATAAATAGTAAAGAATATTTTATTCTCTATACGATTTGACTGCATTTTATACTTCATATTAAATTGATATAGAGTTAAAAAATTAAAGAAATTAAATTTCATAAAGTAGCCAGCTATGGAAACAGCTACTATATTAAGAAAATTCTGATTGAAAGATGTCAGTGTCATAGTATGTTTGTTTTATAATTTTACCGGGAATATAGCATATTTTGCTAGAAACTTTCTGTGTGGAATGTGTATAAAATACATACAACTGGCGGAAGGTAATGTATAAGAAATATATTATCTTTTGTAAGGAACTTTCTTTAGGAAATTTGTACAAAATACGTAGAACTGACGGAAGGTAATGTGCTGGCCACAACAGATTTATATATATATATATATATATATATATATATATATATATATATATATATATATATATATATATATATATATACCGGGTGTCTTAGGCCGACCGACACATGGGCGATTAACATGTAAAATTAGTTAATTGTGAATAGTATCTCCCCAGTGCAAGATATTAAGATGAAATTTAGCATGCTTATCCGGGGATACTATTTCTATGGATTTCAATTCAAATCAGTCAATTTGCAAGTGTAATATTAGAATAAATTAAGAAAAATTGTAGAAGTACCATGAATGTTATTCATATCTTGAAAATAATAGTATCTAAGCAACAGCTCTGATAGAGTAGGGGTAACATGCGCGCTCCACAATTTAGAGAGTCGGGTTCGAAACCAACCTCGAAACCAACCGACAGCAATATTTATTTTTTAATTTTTTCTTTTCAAAATAATTTTTATTATTAGTATGTTTTTAATCTTTTATTAATATTTAATTTAATAAAGTGGATACATTGTACGTAACAAGATTTATTTATTTAAAAAATATTAAATCGTACCTACTAATTACAAAATTAAAATTTAAAAATTATAGTAAATATTCAAAATGGCTAACTATAATTTGAAGAAATTTAATTTATAATAAACCAATAAAGCAAATAATAAAATATTTTTTAAATAAATAAATCTTGTTACGTACAATGTATCCACTTTATTAAATTAAATATTAATAAAAGATTAAAAACATATTAATAATAAAAATTATTTTGAAAAGAAAAAATTAAAAAATAAATATTGCTGTCGGTTGGTTTCGAACCCGACTCTCTAAATTGTGAAGCGCGCACGTTACCCCTACTCTATCAGAGCTGTTGCTTAGATACTATTATTTTCAAGATATGAATAACATTCATGGTACTTCTACAATTTTTCTTAATTTATTCTAATATTACACTTGTAAATTGACTGATTTGAATTGAAATCCATAGAAATAGTATCCCCGGATAAGCATGCAAAATTTCATCTTAATATCTTGCACTGGGGAGATACTATTCACAATTAACTAATTTTACATGTTAATCGCCCATGTGTCGGTCGGCCTAAGACACCCGGTATATATATATATATATATATATATATATATATATATATATATATATATATATATATATATATTTTAATTATTAAATTGAGAAAAGGCCTTTAGGTTTCAATTTCTTTATTTATAAATTACCTAATTTGAAAAACGGACGTTTCGGGCGCCCAGCAGCAAAAGAAAAATTATTATTTTGCTGCTGTGCTACCGCATAGTTGCTTGTTAGTGGGTAAAGATGCCCATATATGTATATTAATTTTAATATCATTTATATTGTACAACTTAATGTCAAACATTTAATGCCAGTGTAACCTGTTGGTGATGATGGGCGGATATTCGCCCGAAATGTCCGTTTTTCAAATTAGTTAATTTATAAATAAATAAATTGGAACCTAAAGGCCTTTTCTCAATTTAATAACTCTACAAAATGGTTTCCGTCCTACAACCCAAGTGATATATTTTTTAAAGAAATATAATACTAAGTTGGACTTCACTTGGCAAAAAAAAAAAATTAATTAAAAAAAATTCAAATTAAACGACGACTCACTGAATCCACCAATTTACGCCATTCTTCTTGTAATTTATTTTTTCATTCGTCTTTGGCTTTAATGGTATTTATTCTTGTTTCTTTCAAGAATTTCTCGCACTTGCAAAATTGGGAAACTGTGGAGAATGATTGAGCTCATTTTTGACCTTGTACAATAGCGATTCTTTTACAAAAGACGAATGCTTAAAAATATGTTGTAGATATGATTTTGAGCACACTTTTTTGACTTTTGGGCTGTGTTCGGAGGTGTTTGGAGATGAATATACCAAAAGTCGTAGGGTTTCCGAGGGGAACTAACTTCAGGGCATAGCAAAATGTGTCGTTTTTTTCGCTTAAATCTCGATAATTATTGGTCCTAGCAAAAAAATATATACAATTAAATCTGACAAAATTTGACATAAAATAGTTCCTTTTCATTTTTTTCATATCCCTAATCGTTTTTTAGTTGTAAGCTGTGAAAAGTCAAAAAAACTGCACACAAAAGTCTGTCTAGAAACAGTTCCTCGACTGGACTATGTACTATTCATTATTGTTGCAGCTAAATTTCTATATCTCCAAGTCGTAATGCTGCCACCGCCGGGTATCACTGTTTCTTTTAAATGTTTTATAGGTTTTCTCCTAACTTTTTGCCTACTATCTGAACCACTGGATTATATCGTTAAAAAGAGAACAATTTTTACAGAATCCAAACTTTCGTTAAATTTTATAGACTTAAAGCCTAAAGTTGTGGCGGTAACAGGTATATGGATACTAAAAGATTCCTTTGAACTATCATAGTTTAGGGACGTTTAATCGTTTTACGCTGATTCTTAGAGTTAAATCCTATAACTATGTCATCTAAGCAACCAGTTACTAGAATTTCGCCAAAAAAGTACAATGTAAAATAGACTTACGATGTTCTATTTGAAAGTGTATACCCAGTCCCAGTATAATAATATGGATAAGCGATGTTGTGGGTTTGGTCTTACCTGGAGAACTCGTGTGTGAGTAGCTTGAGGCGAGTCCGGCAGCGCGCCGCGTCCGCCGCGGCCTCGCGCACCCGCGCCTCGCTCTCGGCTCGCAGGCGTCGCTCGCGCTCCACATCGCGGGCACAGGACTCCCTCTGCAAAAAAAAAAACATCATCTTCAACATCTACTTCCAACAAATTTACCAAATCACAATAATATTATGAACATCAAGTTCACGGATACCGGAGATTTAAATATGTATTATATCGTAGGTCGTAGCCAAATTTTAAAATCCGTCTTTTTATAAAACGCAGCCAGATTGTGAAACCTTTGTTGACTTATCAATGCTTTACAATCTGGCTTATCATCTAGGTGTTTTATAAACGACGAACAACTTACTTAGATTGAATATTTCTCTTATAACAACATAACATAATGCTCCAAACTCTGCCCGAATTTTTCAAACATGAGTTTTGCGAAATAAGTTAGATTATGTTGGTGTATTTAGAGAAATTATAAGCGAAAATGTTTAAATATATTACAATGTAATAAGTTCGTCGAGCCAGATTATAAAACATGGCAATATTAAGGAAGGTTTAATAATCTGGCCGCGTTTGATAAACCAACTACGCGTTTTATATTTATTGTAACAAACTTTGTAATACTAAAATAAATAAAATAATACATTCGTATATAAGCGGTGATATATATGTGGATGAGTTTTCTACATTTTCTTTATATCTTTTCTGCGTAGAACTGGTCACACAATAGCCATGCCTTATCCGGGATTCGAACCCAGGACCCTTGGAGGCAGGTGTTTATAAAAAGACAGATTTTACAATCTGGCTAAGACATAAGGTTCATTTGAAAAGTTTGCGACCTAAAAGCTTCATGAAGCGACATCTACTGGGTGGCGCTCGAAATCCGTTACATAGGCATTTAACATGGGAAATAACAGTGTTTGCCTCTCATTAAAACTTATTATAGTAAAACTTTATACACATGTTTGGGAACACTTTTGCATTATATTAACAGCAAATTGTTTAAAATAAATAAAAATAATAATTAAGTAAAATAAGAAAATATTATGGTAATTTTAATGTGGCAATTATTATTTCATTTAAACGAAAGAGCAACATGCAAGTGATCGTAGTATAATGGTAGCGTTTTAGTTTTTTGTTCCAGGGGTACCTACTAAGTTCAAATTTAGCACACTTCTTTAATTTTTTATATTTTTAATTATTCTAATTTTAGATGCATATCAGTTTTAATGTTATTAATTTTATTTAATTATACATTATTTTTTATTTTACTTTTTAATTTTATAAATTTTTCTTATTTTACTTAATTATTCCTTATTAATTTTAAACAATTTGCTATTGATATGATGCAATAAGTGTTCCCAAACATGTTTATAAAGTTTTACTGCAATAAGTTTTAATGGGAGCCAAATATTCAAATTTTTCTTATTTCCCATGTTAAATGCCTATGTAACGAATTTCGAGCGCCTAACCTGAGTAATACGAGTATATGTATGTACCTACAATTCTTAAACTATTGTAAAGGTTGAAATGAAAGCTTAATTGAAAGCTTTCAAGAAAAGTGAAACGTAAGGTTGCTCCAATTTTACTTTCATTTTGTGAAGCTTTTAGAAAAGAAGTAAAATAAATTGTATGTCTCAGCTGTTAATGTGATCGTCCTGGCAAACTAATACCCGTAAAGGATAATCGATGTGTTTGTCAGTTCACTGAACTTGAATCACAATTAGTCGATTATGAATTTCATGGTCAATGATATTACTTAATGTTGTCCCGGCCACAAATTAATAACTGCAGACTATTTGAATTGCTTCGATATTGAAATACACCAGCCAGTGAAGGTTATATTCATTTCAGGCAGATTTACATGTTTGATGTTTCAAAATTAATTTAGAATTACACTAGTTGTTAATTTACTGATCATTATTCATTAATTACAATGGTACTGGAAATTCATACTATAATTATTATACGAATCTACTACAATTCGTTTTAATTAGTTATCTGTTTAATTAAACGTTATGGCGATAACCATATTAATAGGTACTTAATATTATAAATGGCGACTTTTTAAGGATTTAAATCATATTCTGGAAAACAAGGGTTCTACCAAAAAATAACACTGTATTCTAGAGATTTTCTACCCTCACCATTGAGATCTTCGTTACTTTAACAGATACGAAGTCGCCTAAATGGGAGATTCCACCTCAATCGGCGACAGATTTTATTGAATTGTCACCCTTTCTTTAATAAAAAAATTACAGGAGGTAAAAGATTTTTAACGGTTTGAAATCTGAGCTCATACAGCGAGGATTTTAAGACATCTAAGGTCTGTTATGTTTCATAACATCCGTGGTTTGTTCAATAGTTTATCGGTTTCAGACAAATTAAGATGTTATTAATAAATATTAATTTTTGAAATTCTTTTATTAATGCTGCTTTCAGAATGCTATGATAAAATGAACAATTATTTGACATGTCAATATGACAAATATTCAAGTTATATGTGGTTTATTTTCTCATTTATTTATCATGTTTATTATTTTAGAATAAAGTAAACCGTGTAACGAACGATACATATACTGTTATCTGTATATATTAATAAGCGTTATACTGTCATTATATTTTTATTTTGTTGACTGTTGTTGCCATGTCACTATGGTAATAATATTACCGTACAGGTACAGTTATTACTTAGTTACCAGGCTCCTTTTGTATATGTAAACAAAGGACTAATATCCTAAAACCGATAAAAGCCTTTTACGTTCTGTAGACAAAAAATATCATTTCATATGTTGATAGTTGTCATTTAAATAAATATTAATTTTTCATGGCAGTTTACGAAAAAATATTACGATACGTAACTTTTTTATTTTAAATAAGAACATATATTTTTTATTTGCTAGATAATTTAATTCTGAATTTAATGATTTTTTAAAAAAAATTAATAAATGGGCTTCAACTGTTCAGTTACTAGCTTTGGTACATGGATCTACAGTATTTTAGTATACATTTTCATTACTTACATAAGATTAAATTATGTGGTATTTTATTATTTTCAATGGTATTTACTACTTATATTTTGTTGTACATATTTATGTCTTCAAGTTATTTAATCATGCTATTAAGTGTGCCAATTTTATTTTCTAACGCTAGTTTTAATGTATTTGGGATTTTATGCTGTAGCCTTTGTTGCAGATATTTCGCGCAATCCATAATTATGTGTTGTACAGTTTGGGGTGTGTTACAATCGTTGCAATGTGGTGGGTCAGTTTTTCATGTGTGATTATAGTGTGGCCAATACGTAATCGGGTTGCAGTGATGTCGTCTTTCCTTCTTGGTATTTTTATCTTCAGTAATGTATTTTCTTGTATTGTCGTAATTTATTCGTAGTATTTGATTACCATGTTGTCTTCCAGTCTTTTAAAATTTTTCTTTTTATTTCCTGCTTAAAGTCTCTTGGTGGCATGTGGATATCTGTAGTTTCTTATCATATTTTTAAATCCTCTTTTAATGAATTCTCGAGAAAAATGTTGTATATTATTAACGTCAGTAAGTGTTTCCATCCAATACCGGTAGAAGAACATTTACTGACTACAATGCTTACCTGGTTGTACGCATAAAACAAAAAAATATTTTTAAATACAAATACATATATTCATGTCTCACTACAAAATGATTCTCACATATATTTGCAAAATCTATGGGATATTTTAATATAAATTATGTACAATACATACATTTTCTTTATATTCAATATCCTGAAATTTTCTTTTTCTACTTTCCTTTTCTTTTTCTTTATATTCGACATTTTTTCGCAAATTCCTTTTATATTCTTTTTTACGTATATTCTTTTGCATTGTTGACTTTTTTTATTTTCATAATCTTCATAATGATGTACAAATATTTTTGACAGTGGCATACAAAAATTTTTGACAGTGACATTTATATGTCAATTAAAACATTTGAATTTCTTGCCTTGAAGCAGTTTGATTTGAGATTTTTTACATCAAATTATTTTATATGCATTTCTTTATCTCTAAATCTATAGAAGATATAATAATGCATTTATATTTATCGAATAAAGAATTTAACGTTCTTTAATATAAGTATTTACATAAATTTTCGATAAATAATATTTAGATGATTTTTTTCTTGTAACTACTACTTCCGGTTGTCCAATTGTTACCAAAACTTAATCAACTCTTCCCATTATTGTTAGATTGAGGAATCCGTAGTTAAAAATGTCTTAAGTCTTATAGTATTTGAGAAATCGTGGATCCAACATTCACACACACATCCACACACACACACACACACACACATCCGCACACACACATCCACACACATACATCCACACCCACACATACGGACATCATTGTAAAAATGTTATAATCGGATTCTAGGGACCTTAAAACGTGATTATTCACTAAAATCTGGATATGCGATTTTTAGCATGAATTCAATACCTCTCTTAACGAGAGGTAAAAATAACATGTATTTTTTGTTCCACTCACGCCAATCTTATGTTAGGTATATTTATATATACAAAATCATATAATATTCTATCACTGAAATCAGAGTTAGAAAGGTCAACATTATATTGACAAGCGACAATATGTTTGAAACAGTTGTATTACTTCTTAATTTGGTAATGTCTATAAAAAAAAAAACTTCAACAAGTTATAATTTATGGAACACTCTCCCTCATTTAATACGTATTATTAATATTATTATTATTTAGGACCCTGTTTAATATTACCCGAAATTTGTATACTCCTCTTGCTCTACTATGAAGTATAAGCCCCATATTAGTTATTAAGCAAAGTCCGTCATTTGAATATTAGTCTATTCACTTTCTCTAAGGGAAGATGAAGATAAGCCTTTAAAGATTTTCCACTGGGCTTTGTGAGCTTTGCGAGCTTCAAAGATCTGTCCCGAGATTCCTGCGGCTTCTGTGGTGTTCCAGGTGAATGCCTCCCACGCATTCCTTGTCAAATATGCGCAAAAGCCTACTACGAGTAGAACTTATTTCAATTGAAAATTCATATCAGATGAGCAGAGATTAACTCAAAGGTAATATATAGATTGATTGATATCGAAAGCAATTAATTTTATATCCTATCTTTAACATCAAATCATTAAAGTAATTAGAAGATATAATTATAATTAAGAACAGATGAGATGTAATAAAGTTAAGAGTAAAAGTAATTTGTTGTCTTTAAAATGATTTCCGTAATTATCTATGATCGTTAATATCTTAGGTATATGCAATTAATTATTATTGGATTTTTGCACCTACTGACTGCTGGCATTTTGACATCTTTATTAATTTATGTAATACGTGGATAACCCATAAAGAAAAGTGACAGAAAAAAAACCTTTTTCCGAGCCTTTTTCTAATTTTAATACTTTCCTTTCTGTATAGTTCATTGGATGAATGAACTTTTATTTGCCGTTCCAAATGTAATCCAGGATAATGAAAAATGTAAATTTTTCGCATTACATTTCAATTCAATAAAATGTAGGTAACAATCTTAAGAAATACATATGCATCTACGATTAAAAAT
Organism: Harpalus rubripes; assembly: GCA_963082715.1. NCBI lineage: Eukaryota > Metazoa > Arthropoda > Insecta > Coleoptera > Carabidae > Harpalus > Harpalus rubripes. Next base: position 102,465,280 of record OY720448.1, read on the forward strand.
CTCTTCCAAACAAACAAAAACACTAATATGATACACGGTAATAAATAGTTATTTATGCTACAAGGGATGTAAGTACCATTTACCAATCGAGGATAATTTTGCGCCCGAGCGACAGCGAGGGCTGGCAAATAAGTTCGAGAGTGGTCAAAGGTCAAATATACCTACACCTCGTGTTGCATATAAGATTTCTTCCACTCCCGGTGATTTATCTTTTACCGTTGAATATTGATACATTAAAAAAAAAAGAATCTTAGTATTCCATGGAAAATTTAAGAAGAAAAACGGTGTCAACTGTCATATTTGACACGTCAATGATAACTTTGAAATGGAAATATTTATGAAATGAGGACAATTTGATAAAAATCAAATTCAAAATCACAAATTATAAAAATTTAGCGCATATTTGATACAAGTTTAAAATATATAACTGTTGGTATTTCACAAAGAGGGAGGTAATTTCAGCTGTAGGGAAGTAAGGACAATCCTTACATCCCGTCGCTAATAGAAACCGATACCTTGACAGTAAATTACATATACATCCCTACAAACAACGCCGTAATAGCCTACTTACGATATACCTAAGTTTTGTTGACAGTAAGTGACAGTTTGCATTCAAGAGCTTGTTACTATATCTTATACAGGCAACTGGTTGAAACATTTCTTTAAATGTCTAGGGAAAAAAAAGTAAATTGTCTACAAATACCGTAGTGGGGGATTTCGCAAATGATAAAATAAGCTTTTGCCACCTCTTGTATTCTTGAGGCAAGTTTTAAATTAAATATGTAGTTATAAATTTATTATACAAAATTATAAATTGAACTGACACTGGCACGTAACTCATTTGAAATTTTCTTGTTGAAATAAATAGCTGTTTTCTTTTTGGACAAAATCTCAGCTAATTTCAGATAAACTCAGGAAATCATAGTTCTTTTTGACACAACTAACCTGAGTTGTTATGAGTTAGCTCACTTCCCCCCACTCCGATGTTACACTACCAGTTTATAAAATTCAGATGATTTGAAACACTCATTTTAAGGTTATATAATACAAATTTTATATTCACATATACAGATATGCTTACAGTAATATATTTTCATATATAATATCATAAGTGGTAAATTTTTGCAGGAAAAATTTTCAGATTGTTACGAGAGCCGATTGCCTAGCAATTTATTGAGTGGCATTGACAAAAAAATTACGAGTTGTCAAACGAGTAATTTTTGATCAATGTCACGAAATAAATTGACAACAGGCTCGAGTAAAACAATCGGAAATTTGTTCCAGGTTAAAATTTAACCACAAATGGTATTCGGATGACTATTTCCAAAATAAAAATCAGGTAATTATTTATATAATTTTTTTCTTGGCAAAAATCTTGTAAATATTTATTGTGTTTAGAGGTATTAGGTTTCAGATTGCTTTTTCAACGTTTTAAATAGATTTATGTCCAAATCGACTCGTAATTTAGATTGGTTTATATATTTATGAGTGAAATAGTCAACATTATCCATTTTTCGTTTATAAACACTAAACAGTATTATAGATCAGAAAATAAGTCAATAATTTTGACAGCTGTTACAGCAAATACTACTGGTAAAGAAGGAAGTGATAAAATGAAATCAAACTTGTTCTTTTTGCACACATCACAACTCACTTCATCTCAACTCAGTTATGTACTTAAAATTCCGGGAAAAAAAGTAACAAAATTATTTCCCGAAAATCGTGGATGAAGCATTTTCCCGGAATTTTCCCGGGGAAAAAACAAATTCCCGGCGGGAATTTATTGTCGTCACATCACTAATTAGGTGGTTAGGGTATGTTACGCCGCAACGTAACTTAAATATCTAAGCTACGTATTTAAGTCCAAATTCTTCATTTTACAAATCGCCTAGTCATTTTGAAAAATCTGATGTGGCCAGCACATAACCTCTCGCCAGATATTTTACCTGGTTGTACGCATAAAACGAAAAATATTTTTAAATACAAATACATAATATGTTCATGTCTCACTACAAAATAATTCTCACGTAGATTTGCAAAATCTATGGGATATTTTAATATAAATTATGTACAATACATACAAGTATTCAATATCCTGAAATTTTCTTTTTCTACTTTCCCTTTCTTTTTCTTTATATTCGTAATTTTTTCGCAAATTCCTCTTATATTCTTTTTTACGTATATTCTTTTACGTTGTTGACTTATTTTTATTTTCATAATCTTCATAATAATGTACAAATATTTTTGACAGCGGCATACAAATATTTCTGACAGTCACATTTATGTGTCAATTACAAACATTTGAATTTCTTGCCTTGAAGTAGTTTGATTTGAGAATTTTTACATCAAATTATTTTATATGCATTTCTTTATCTCTAAATCTATAGAAGATATAATAATGAATTTATATTTATCGAATAAAGAATTTGACATTCTTTAATATAAGTATTTACATAAATTTTCGATAAATAATATTTAGATGATTTTTTTCTTGTAACTACTACTTCCGGTTGTCCAATTGTTACCAAAACTTAATCAACTCTTCCCATTATTGTTAGATTGAGGAATCCGTAGTTAAAATGTCTTAAGTCTTATAGTATTTGAGTTATCGTGAATCCAACATCCACACACACATCCACACCCACACACACACACATACGGACATCATCGTAAAAATGTTATAATCGGATTCTAGGGACCTTAAAACGTGCTTATTCACTAAAATCTGGATATGCGATTTTTAGCATGAATACAATACCTCTCTTAGCGAGAAGTAAAAAGGCGTATTATAAATAAAAATACTGATTTCATAATCTATTTAGGACATATACATACAACAAAATCTACGCTATATTAACCTAATGTAAGAAAATAGTAATAAGCATATATTTTAAGTAAGAAACTAAGCTCTTTTTGAAAGTCCCATCAAATTATTCAATAATTTATTGAGTTTTTTGTTAACAAAAATCTTTAAAATTGTTGTTTTGGATTCTACTCGATACATAAAATAGACACGAAGTATTTTACAATATTATATCGGTATATGCATTTATAAAAAGATAATAATTGTAAATAAATAGGTATTATTTATTTTTCATAGTTTTTTAAACTTTTGTAAGTGCATGAAAGTTTAGCTTTTTACGCTGGCCACTCTCGAATATATTTTGTGAGTGCAAAAATAATGGCTGTTGAAAGAATAGTGTTAGATACCACAGAAAGTACGAAATATGTTACATATGGGTCGATTCTGATCACATCTGCAAGTCTTACACATCTGTAAATCTGCAAAAACGTGACAAAAGAGCATCTATTTTTGTTGATTAATATAAAATTATATATAAGAGTGCAGGTTTCGGTGCGATTTTGCTCATTATTTACAAATTTACAGATCTGTAAGATTTACAGATGTGAACAGAATCGACCCATTAATATGTACGTAAATATAATAATTGTAATAAAAAAGGCGGTATTGGTTAATGACTACAACTTTGTTATTATTTAAAATAGTTGTTGTACAACACTATTATTTTCTTTTTTAATTGTGATAAAAGCTATTAATAATTAGAACATGCTTGTAATTATAAATTTTAGATTGTTGTTTTATCATAATTAGTCCCCATATTAAAGAACCGTGTATACATCTATAATTAATAATACAATCAAAATACATAAATACCGATTTATGTAAATATTAATTAAACATTCGACCAAATTACCTTAATTAGTCTTTGGATGACAACAATCATTAATTAATATACCATCACCAAAATGCCACAAAAGCGCAACAAAAACTATTTCATCGCAGTTGGCGACCAGCAAAACATAATATCATTAAATCTCCATCAATATGTCACATGAATTCTACTCTGAACGTGTCATGGACATGGTACATGGCTAGTAAATTCCCAGAATATAATGCAGTACTTGCTACATAAAGCGTCCCATGACGTCTCTTCCTGGTGTATGTAGCCAGGCTAGCCAACGCAATATCAACGATATTGATGTTGTGACAGGGTTACCAACCCCTACTTGCTTGCAGGTGGACGAGTCTCGTAAATAAAGAGATCGTAAATTAGAAAGAAGTTGCGCACAAGAACGTTGCTTGAATGAATGTATAAAGTAGCTTATACAGAATATTTCGCTTAAAACTATTGCTATTTACTCAAAGTGATTTCATTAATTTATTTATTTATTTTGTATAAACATTGATAAAATAAATAATACACATAGGTAGTACACAGGGTGTCCCAAGTAATCCTTGACACACAAATTTAACATGAGAAAACGAAAACAGTTTTTTCAAGTATTATTTGTTCCGTAAAATTTTATAGGGTTATACATAGAATTTTAGAGCATAAAATTCTGAATTTTTGATACCAAATTTCTGGAATTTACATCTTTGGTAACTGAGAAAAGTTAATTTAAATTCACGGTAAAAATAAATCAAGAATACAATTATTTTAAAAAACGAACATTGAGTTAATTTTCAAACACCATTTCTATTTGTGGCGTACAAATATTACTTTTGTAAAAGAAATATTTACAAATATAAATAAATTGATGAAAACTGCGAAACGTGGACCATGCGAAAGAAGGAGAAAAAGTACTTAGAAAGTTTTGAGATGTGGTTGCGGTGACGGTTGGAGATTAGTTGGAAGGAAAGAGTCAGGAACGAGGAGGTGTTGAGTAGAATAGGAGAAGAAAGAAGAATTTTGAAAAAAGAAAAGAAAGAGGAAAGCTAACTGAATTGGACATATTTTAAGGTGGGATGGAATACAGAAAATTATTATTGAAGGGAAAATACATGGAAGAAGGGAAAGAGGGCCAAGAAAATTTGGAATGTTAACGGAAATTAAGGACGAACAAAATTACTGAAGGCTGAAGAGGGAGGCGCAGGGCAGATTAGCTTGAAGACAACATTTCCGTTGACACCTGTTGAAAGACAGTATTTACATAATGATGATGATAAATAAATTAAATTAAATCAATGTTGTTTTGCAGATGAAATGTTTTCCCCTAATTTGCCTTAAGGCCAAAGGTCGCACATTGCTCACGCTGCCCTACGCTTTCTGGTTAATTCTACATTTTCACTCACAATGGTACTATAAAAATTGACGAACTAAGTTTTAACTAACCAATCATTGTGGTCAAGAACAAACAAGGGCTCGCCTGTTCACGTGCGCCAACTTAGAAGAGGAATGCACGAGAAAAGATCTGGCTAAGGCAACACCAGCTGCTATAAACTGTGCAATTTTTTGGATGAATATTATTTAGCTAGGTCACTTTTCTGCCAGTTTTTGCGGACTATTTATATGTTTTTAACAAGTGCTTAGCAGATTCACTCCATGTGGTCCGGATACGGGATACGGGATACGGTCACTTCAGTTTGTAAGGAGTGAGAAAAATTTGTTGTAATGTATTATATGTATATTTATTGTGTATTTTTAATTATTTATTTATTTTGTATATGGTTTGGAAACGAATAATAATAATAATTAACCTTTTCGCAACTCTGGCATAAGGGAAGAATGACTATTTATATGTTTTTAACAACAAGTGCTCAGCAGACTCACTCTATGTGGTCCGGATACGGTATTTCGCTACCGAAAATCGGTCACTTCAGTTTGTAAGGAGTGATAAAAATTTGTTGTAATGTATTATATGTATATTTATTGTGTGTAAGTATATTACTTTATGCGGCAGAAACGTGGGAAACAAATAAAAGGAAGAGCAAAAACTAAATGCCATCCAAATGGATTTTTTGAGAAGAAGCGCGGGCATATCTAAGCTACAACATATACCGAATACGGAGATAAGAACCTTAATGAGAACTGAAAAATTAGTGGCGGAAGAAATACAAACTAGAAGATTGAAATGGTATGGTCACGTAAAACGTATGGATGAGAGAAGATGGCCAAGGAAAATATGCGAGTGGACTCCGAATGGAAAGCGTAGAAGAGGGAGACCGAAAGCTGAGTGGACAAAACAAATACAAACAGATATGAGACATAGAAATCTGGAAAATGATCAATGGATCAATAAACGAGAATGGAACTTAGAATGCGAGAAACGACCTCAAATGTTGTAAATACTCACATATATATTGTGTATTATTAATTATTTATTTATTTTGTACATGGTTTGGAAACGAATAATAATAATTAACCTTTTCGCAACTTAATTTCAAATCTCATATATAAAAAAGTTTAAAATTATAGTGCAAATTCCAAAAGAAGATTGGATGGCAACTTTCAAGAAGTGGAAGGAAAGAATGGTGAAGGTGAAGTGTATTATTGCTGAATATATTTAAAATAAATACTAAAAATTATAAACCATGTGTATATCTCTCAATAATTCTAAAGAGACCCTCGTATCTGAAGAGGCGCTTATAGTTTGTTACGATAGCTTATGTGAATAGTAAACCACATAACTCCAAATTTTACTTAACAATAAGAAAAAAATTATAACTAATTGAATTGAATTTATTTAGTTATAATCACTATCGATCAATTAGTACATTGTTAATCCCCATTAAATTAAATTAAATGAAGAATGCACAGTATGAAACGTCGCGAAAAGAAAAGATGTTTACATTTCAATATTCGCTAGATGATAAGTCCTAGTAGTTTGTACCCCGCAGAATTTTATTTGTACATTTTGCAGTCAACGTACGACTATACCGTTTTCCAATATTCGCTGCAATACAATATGATATTGTCGATATTCCTCTACTGAAATGTCAGGAAACGAGGTGTAGTTGTCTGGCTGCATTCATGTTCGCGCATAACGTTATTGTTTTGTTTGAGTACCCGATTGTATACACGATGATTTAACATTTTGTTCAGAATTAATTACCTACAGGAATTTGTATCTTTTGTGCCGTATTACAAAATCGAATCATTCAACTGGGTGAAAAAAATTAATTACATATGCGTAAAAATCAATAACAAACGACAATTGCCTTGTGCGTTTCTGTTACAGTAAATAACATTCACAAAACAACAAGTTTGAAATATAATCCCGATTTGCAAGTCTAGTGTTACATTCAGGAATCAAGGTTGCTACATTACGTTCAGAGTATTTATTAACTATAAAAGACATGTTTAAGTACACCTACAATTTTGCAGGATAAATGTCTGAATATGAAAAACCCGTTACAGTACTACACTGCATTCCAATTTATACACGTACTTATGATAAATCATGTGTACATTACTCATTCATTATAGTTTAGCTAGGTACAACTACAGAGACCATTGAATTGGCTAAAATCTAATTCAACATTAAAACTAGATTTAACAATGGAGTTCTTAATAACTTCATCAAATCTAAATAAAATTTAATTGTTTTTCGATATATCGTAACATATACAGGCTGTTTGTCGGATACGGGACACCGATTATTTTATTTATTTATTTTGAAGAAATAGTATATTGTGTTATTAGGAGTAAAAGTGATGCTTTGTGTGGCGAACATGGAAGTTTGCTCGACGAGTGAAGCGAGTCGGACAATTGCATGCGAGGCACACAAAGACACTTTTATTCCGAATAACAAATTAATTTTTTTTCAAACGCACTAATTTTCTTTTTATTCGCTAATTCTATGTAGTTTCTATGGATATTTGTTTATTTTATTTCTACGCCGCCGGCGTAGAAATTAGCTATTTCTACTCCGGTGGCGTAGAAATGAGCTTATTTCTACTCCGCCGGCGTAGAAATTTCCAGCGGCGTAGAAATGAAACTTCTACCCTGTAAAACAAGTCACAAAAAATGACATTTCTACGACGTTTAAAAAAAACATTTTTTAACTAGTGGTTCTCAATCTAAAACAAGTTATTTTTTTTAATGGGAAGCTTATCTGTTAGGCTCATTCGGTAGAATATTTTATTCTGAATTCAACCATCTAATCATTTTATAACCTTACATAACCAACAAAAATATGGAAAAAAATTAATTGAAATTTAAATAAATTTTATTTTTATAGTTATTTTTTAGTAAACTTTGCATGAAAATTAATACGAAACAAACATTTGTTAATAACTATATAAATAGCAAGAATAGGAATTATGCACTAAATAATTCAAATTGACAGATAGTAGTTTTTCTTTTTCGTACACAGCCAACTGATAAATAACTATAAACGTAAAATTAAATTAAATTTCAATTGCATCAATATTTTTGTTTTGCAACGATATAAAATGACTACCTATATGGTTGAATTCAGAAAAAAATACTATCGAATAGGTCTGTAAATTATATATTATACCATTTTAAAAAATTATAACTTTATATAATAGTTTGAGAACCAGTGGTTAATTTTTTTCTTCTTCATAAGTGAATGTCACCCTTCCTCTACTATAACTTTTATTTGAATCATTTTCTTCTATTTCCAATGATAAAGAAAATAATCGAGGTGTCTTGTATGCGAGAAATACCCTGTATATTTTTTAATATTCCATATGACGAAAATATTAAGCCCATTGTTATCGGCGGTAGGAGGTAGGTAGGTATATGTTACCGTTAGAGTGTGAAATATTTTTATGGAATATCTAGTTAATGTATAGAATAGATTTTTGTCAATACTTGGACATTTTTCGTTTGTAAGTTAAAAAAATCTGATGTGACCAGCACATTACCTTCCGTCAGTTCTATGTATTTTGTACAAATTTCATACGGAAAGTTCCTTGCTAAATATTCTATTTCTTGTACATTACCTTCCGGCAGCTGCACGTATTTTATGCAAATTTCATACAGAAAATATATGTCTTAAATTATTATTTTGTGACGTTTTCTATATATAGTGTAATGTATCTGCAGAAATAAAAGATTTATTATTATTATTTCTTGTACATTACCTTAAAGCAGTTGTATGTATTTTATTCAAATTCCGCATACAGAAAGCAAAAGATCCTATATTTCCAGTAAAATTATAAGACACACACTATGTCAATTTCACTTGACACTGACATCTTTCAATCAGAATTTTCTTAAAATAGTAACTGTTTTCATAGCTATAGCTACTTTATGAAATTTAATTTCTTTATAATGTTTTAACTCTATATCTATTTAATATTAAGTATAAAATGCAGTCAAATCGTATAGAGAATAAAATATTCTTTAATATTTATAATAACATTAAATGTGAAAAAATGATATTTAACATAGTTTTTTCAAGAAAAACTGTTAAAATCTTCAAATGGTGGTACTTCCGGTTGACCAATTGTAACCAAAATCTAATCAGCTCTTCATATGGAAGTAACGAAGAAGTATACGAAAAAATTATAATTTTTGAAACTGTAGTATTAGAGTTATCGCAGACGAAAATTTTGTTACACACACACACACACACATCCACACACACACACACACACATCCACACACACACACACACACACACACACACACACACACACACACACACACACACACACACACACACACACACACACACACACACACACACACACACACACACACACACACACACACACACACACACACACACACACACACACACACACACACACACACACACACACACACACACACACACACACACACACACACACACACACACACACACACACACACACACACACACACACACACACACACACACACACACACACACACACACACACACACACACACACACACACACACACACACACACACACACACACACACACACACACACACACACACACACACACACACACACACACACACACACACACACACACACACACACACACACACACACACACACACACACACACACACACACACACACACACACACACACACACACACACACACACACACACACACACACACACACACACACACACACACACACACACACACACACACACACACACACACACACACACACACACACACACACACACACACACACACACACACACACACACACACACACACACACACACACACACACACACACACACACACACACACACACACACACACACACACACACACACACACACACACACACACACACACACACACACACACACACACACACACACACACACACACACACACACACACACACACACACACACACACACACACACACACACACACACACACACACACACACACACACACACACACACACACACACACACACACACACACACACACACACACACACACACACACACACACACACACACACACACACACACACACACACACACACACACACACACACACACACACACACACACACACACACACACACACACACACACACACACACACACACACACACACACACACACACACACACACACACACACACACACACACACACACACACACACACACACACACACACACACACACACACACACACACACACACACACACACACACACACACACACACACACACACACACACACACACACACACACACACACACACACACACACACACACACACACACACACACACACACACACACACACACACACACACACACACACACACACACACACACACACACACACACACACACACACACACACACACACACACACACACACACACACACACACACACACACACACACACACACACACACACACACACACACACACACACACACACACACACACACACACACACACACACACACACACACACACACACACACACACACACACACACACACACACACACACACACACACACACACACACACACACACACACACACACACACACACACACACACACACACACACACACACACACACACACACACACACACACACACACACACACACACACACACACACACACACACACACACACACACACACACACACACACACACACACACACACACACACACATACAGACATCATCGTAAAAATAGTAAATTCGTATTCTAGGGACCCTAAAACGTGCTTATTGATTAAAAACTCATCATCGAATTTTTTGACCAAAGACAATACCTTCCTTACCTAAAGGTGACGGAAGGTAAAAAATCTGATGTGGCCAGCACATTACCTTCCGTCAGTTCTATGTATTTTGTACAAATTTCTTACGGAATGTTCCTTGCTAAATTAAATATTCTATTTCTTGTACATTACCTTCCGGCAGTTGCATGTATTTTATGCAAATTTCGTACAGAAAATTATTATTTTGTGACGTTTTCTATATACAGTGTAATGTATTTGCAGAAATAAAAGATTTATTATTATTATTATTTCTTGTAAATTACCTTAAAGCAGTTGTATGTATTTTATACAAATTCCATACAGAAAGCAAAAGATCCTATATTTCCAGTAAAAACACACTATGTCAATTTCACTTGACACTGACATCTTTCAATCAGAATTTTCTTAATATAGTAGCTGTTTCCACAGCTATGGCTACTTTATGAAATTTAATTTCTTTATAATTTTTTAACTCTTTATCCATTTAATATTAAGTATAAAATACAGTCAAATCGTATAGAGAATAAAATATTCTTTAATATTTATAATAACATTAAATGTGAAAAAATGACATTTAACATCGTTTTTTCAAGAAAAACTGTTAAAATCTTCAAATGAGGGTACTTCCGGTTGACCAATTGTAACCAAAATCTAATCAGCTCTTCCTATGGATGTAACGAAGAAGTATACGAAAAAATTATAATTTTTGTAACTGTAGTATTAGAGTTATCGCAGACGAAAATTTTGTTACACACACACACACACACACACACACACACACATCCACACACACACACATCCACACACACACACATACAGACATCATCGTAAAAATAGTAAATTCGTATTCTAAGGACCCTAAAACGTGCTTATTGAGTAAAAACTCATCATCGATTTTTTTGACCAAAGACAATACCTTCCTTACCTAAAGGTGACGGAAGGTAAAAAACCTTAACATAACCTAATTTAGCGCACAGAGTTCGGTCCGAACGTTCATAAACTCGTACGGGCGTGAGTTTTATGCGTTAGATTTAGTTATGATTAGAAAATCTACTCTATATACATTGACTATTTATTTCATAAAATAACGGATCTCGCATTTTACCGGTAACATAACATAGGTATAAATATGTTTTCCTATTTTGGTTGTTTAATAGGAATGTACTTTATCAAACTAATTTGGATTTTAGCGTACTTGTCCTCTTAGAAAACTCGCGGCATGCCGCTCGTTTCTAACAAAGGCGCATGCGCTAAAATCATGCTTATGAAATTTGTATTTTAATGTACTATTAAAATAACTTTTGTGGCTAATATTTGGAAATAAGTGATGTTAAAGGCATAGGCATAAAAACTAGAATATTTTAAAAACCAATTCCTAAGTACCTTTTTTTGATAGTCCCCTATTACACATTATACATCTAGTTTTAATATAAATGACCGATGTTCTAATAATTTGTTACTATAGTGGATGACCCCATTAGTAAAAAAGAATATAATGTGAAAGAGAATAAAAGGCATTCAAGTTTTATACTAGATCTGCGTACTATGCTCATAATACAGAAAAATTAACAAAAGTACAGTCGTACAAAAAGTCTCCGTACAACTCTATGCATCATATTTAAATAAATAACTATACCATCACGGCTGAGTGTGCCAATCTGCTTTGTACGCCGATATCGGTAATGATGAAATATTTGCACTGAGCGGGCGCTTACCAGGCGTCACCTCAAGGGCACTCATTGCTGGCGTGGAGAATGCACCACAGGGGTAAATTTTGTGCATTTAAAAGTAAAATCACAATTAAAAGTGATTGTTTCATTCATTACAAATTTGACCAATCAGAATATCTCATTTTCCATTGTTGTGTATTAAATAAGTGATTAAATAACACCTAGCTTTTTAACATAGATTAAATTGAAGCTAGCTTTTATATGCAACTTTGGAACATTTAGCCGGATAATTAGTCGCAGAAGCAAGATATTTACATGTTTTTTTACCTTTATTGATAATCTATATCTTTAAGCATGCCGAATTATTCAAATTCAAACAAATATAATTTATTCTTTTTTGACATTTATTTGACAAGTAAAAAAAAACAAACGAATGAAATAATCTTGACATATACCCCTCGTGCTAAAGAATTGAATGATAATTTTTTTTCTATTTATTTATTTTTTTTGTAGAAAATGAAAACCTTTATTTTATTATTACTGATGTATTGTTAAAAAAAGTATTAGCTAGTTTACATAAAAGATCAAAAGTTAACTATAAAATATTTCAGGAACGCAATATAGATATCATGAGTTGAGTTGTGTCCCCTAAGTGTAATTCGTACAGTATTACAGAGTATCAGTTTCATATGCAGACCGTTGTCATTACGCGCGCCCATTGAAACTCCACACCAAGAGTGTTCAGAATCACATTTTGTGCATTTACAACTTTTAAGAGCCCATTTAATTCATACATAACCATTCTTAGTTCATTGCACTTTCTATCTCACAGAGCTATAAATGGAATATGCATCTATGAATGAAGCTATCCTCAAGTAAAGCATGTATTTTAATTTCAAGAATTATTATTTCAAGTATAACAATAATAACAATAGCAACTGTAGTAGTATAAAAATATATCAACACGGCACATTAATCACTGCTGAGTCTGCCAGTAAGCTTTGTATATGTCGGCGGCAAACACTAAAATCCGTCATTCCCGGTAATGACTAGGTGGTACAGGGATTGCCGGCAAACAGAGGAATGTTTAGAAAATCGCTACACTGGCGACCCGTCGGAAGCCAATCACTCCGCTTCGCTCCGTATTGGCTTCCATCGATGCTTAATATAACATTCCAAGTTGATGTGATATACACAGATTTTAAAAAGGCTTTCGACAGTGTAAATCATATTGTGCTTCTGGAAAAACTCGGCAAATACTTTCACTCTACAGAAGACCTTCTTCATTTTCTCAAATCATACCTTAGTGATCGCGAAATGACCGTGCATCTTAATAACTTTAAATCAAACCTGTTCACTGCTACCTCTGGGTTCCTCAAGGATCAAACTTGAGCCCACTGTTATTCAATCTCTTCATTAACGATGTGGTGGACTGTGTTCAACATTCTCAAATACTTTTGTATGCTGGTGACATAAAAATCTATAAAACTATCAACTCTGTTAATGACTGTATTCTCTTACAACATGACATCAACATTTTAAAATGATCCCAGAACTCAAAATTGTTCTTTAATTACAGCAAATGTAAAATAATGAGTTACTTTGTTAAAAAATACGTTTACACTTATACATATATGCAAACTAATTCGGTTGAGAGAGTAACTCAGTTTAAAGATCTTGGGATTATATTTGACACAAAATTAACATTTAATGTACACATTGAGACTACTGTAAGATCATCCTACAAAAATCTTGGATTTGTAATTAGAAATTGTCGGTCTTTCTGTAAAATAACTACATTAAAAAGCTTGTATTGTGCATTCGTCCGCTCTAAGCTAGAATATTGTCTACAAATCTGGAATCCAATATATCATAAATATATAACTAAGATTGAATCTGTCAAACATAAATTTATCAAATATTGTTATTTTAAAATTCATGGATAAGCTTCACCCATGATTATTTCGTTTTATTGCCTGAAGTGAACTTGGTGCCATTAAGTAGTAGAAGAAATTTGCAATTATCTCTCTACTTATACAAATTAATTAATAATTGTATTGATGACCCACCTTATCATATTTCACGAGTCACTTCAAGAAATAAAATACCATTTCATTGTAGAACAGCTAGGAGTAATTATAAATTGAAATCTCCAATAAGACAACTCTGTGTAGCGTATAACAATATATCATGTACTATTGACATAGACATATTTGGCGACTCCTTTTTTAAATTTAAGAGTACATTAATTAAATACTTTTCGGATTAAGTTACTTGTTACATTTCTTATATGTTTATTTACTGTGTTTACTGTCTCAATACATTCGTTTTTGTATTTGTATACCGTATAATCGTCCTGTAATTGGGATCCTGTATCCTGTTGGATCGATTTATTAATAAATAAATAAATAAATCCCTAACTTTTCAGGTACGGCAAGAACTACATTAAGCGTGGTTTTAACTGGGATGAAGAAGGGACTGGTATTTAATGTAGGAACAAAAATTAGTTGTTGGATGCCGGGATTGACGGATTTCAGTGTTTGTCGCCGACATATACATTGATATAGGTAATGATGAAGACATGTTCGTATCGTTGGGCTATCGGGAATTTACCAGGCATCACCACACGGGCTCTCATTGTTGGATAATTAATACAATAGAAATAGAATACATAAATACATGTTTTAGATTATTAATTTATACAGAATGACAGCTGTTAGTTCCAGAAGATAGCTTCAGATTTTGCTTAATGGATCAGTTGTTAGTGGTTACTAGCATAGTTTCATTCTGTGTCACCGTGTCCAATAAACTTAATAACGGGTGTATAAAAAATAATTTGTATTACGTAAAAATATTGTATGAGTCATAATATGAATTGAATAATGATAATCACGTCAGATTTTATCGAATATAAAGTGATTTTTTCTCTCTATTTACACAACGAATTGAAACTCTACAAGCTTACATCAAATTTTACTATTTACTATCATCAAATAAACACGAGAACTCAATTCACTGTCACGGATACGATGTACTGATAGTGTTTTTTAACTGCATTTGCTCCCATGAACTAAATAAATGATGAATGTATTGATTTTAAGTGTTTTCCGTACACGGTATACGTTGTACCGTTGCATAAGTAATGCAACTGTCACCGTACTAGGAAAAACCATACTGGCAGACGAATGGACGCCAAACAAGTAGCGAAACAGGAAAAATCACTCAACACACGCAAAGACGTGTGGGTAGATATTGAAATTTGTCATGGAAACTAGCACGAAAAATGTGATTACAACAAAAACAATACTTAATTGCAATTAAGAAGATTTGCTTACAAATTACAATAATGGAAATGACTAACCAATAGGTATCTTAAAAGGACAAAATAAGCAAAATTGTATGATAGTTACGTGCCCGCATTGATCAGCTCTCGGTCTGATCCTACATAGGACACCTGGTGGATGGTAATTTCGTAAACATGATATTTATACGACGTTCACGTTAGTATTATTGAAAATTTGACATATGTAATACTAGGGTTCATTTTATTTTAAATATGTTCAAAGTAGTTGTCTTCAACAATAATACACTCCACCATTATTCTCTTCCATTTCTCTTAAAAGCATCCAACTAATCTTCTTTTGGAATACTTTTAAATTAATCACGAATTGCATTATTGCAGCATCAATCTCCTCTTCAAATAAAAATATTCTATGTAGGTATATGTATATTTTTTATATTTTTTTTTAAATAATCAAAAGTCACACATTGCCAAATCAAATATGGCTGGTGTTTGTGTTCTATTTTTTTCGCTGAAAACTGAAGAAACTGCTGTGTGGTTGTCTCACTCCCAAAGATATCAATCTAATTTTAAGTGCTGAATTAAAAAAAACGGGTTGATGAATTTCTGTTTAATGCGCACGATCCATCGGTGAATAAAGAAACTCGTCTCTTTAGTCAATAGTACGTATCGTCGCGCTACTCGCGGATTTTTTAACACTAGGTATAATTATAATTTAGGAACAAAATACTTCGATTCAAAATAGGTTATGGGACAATACATATCTGTGTGCCTTTGATAACAAGAATGAAAAATAAAATAAAATATCTATGAAATATACATGCCATTGAATGTAAAATGTATAATTGTATAATATTTATGAGAACTACAATAAATTATTAGTAGACAACTTTATACAAAGCGCACGAAGGATACTGACCTTGACAAAAATATACGTCCTAGTTCAAGAAATATGTAAGAAATCAACGGGAAATATTTTCCAAATTGTCGTTGACTACAAGTACACAGTGACAAGTAGTTGTAGTCTAGTCCTCGCACTGGCGCGAATTTACCGCGCAAACGTATAAGAAAGATATGTCGACGTTTTCAAAATCATAGCTTATGATAACACAAGTATTTTCTATTTCAAGTGGTGCTTCAAATATATTTTAAACTGACAAAACGGTTCGTGTATATATAAAACGCCATTCTACACGTAATAAATACCTCCCATAAATATTTAACGGGAAATCCATCAGATGGCGCGACCAGCGACACGGAACAGCTGCTTGGATAGCGACTCAGACTAGACTAAACATAATTAGACGCCGCATTGCCTATACTGTGCAATGGTTTGTTGTGATGCCATTCCTTCCCCAGGTGAGGGGTTAGGTGAGGATAGGAGGGAATGCGGCGTTTGTTTTGTACAGCGTGTTGCCTGCCTAGTTTGTTATTATTATTCTACGTGCAAATAAGGTTCGAATGTGATTTTGTAAGGTTAGGTGCGGTGAAGTTTACGTTTTGTATATATATATATATATATATATATATATATATATATATATATATATATATATATATATATATATATATATATATATATATATATATATATATATTTTATTTAAACCGTAAATGATTCAGCATGGTTCATTATTGTTTAATATGTGATGAACTATCAAATGTCAAAAAGCTCCATAGAAGCTTCCATCGGTAAGTTTTCCTATAAATATAGATCTGTTAATTACTACAAAAGATTGTGTAGGTTGCCAAAGGATACAGATAAAAAAGACGAATGGTTGAATATAATACATCAACAATGCATTATTTTGAAACGGGTCCCGTCGAAATATTCTTTAGTCTGTTCTCGGCATTTTGAAGAGTCTAGTTTCCTTGGTAATCGACTAAAAAAAGATGCGGTTCCAACTATCTTCGATTTACCAAATATTTCTTCAATAAGCAAATACAGAATGAGTAAGTACTTGAAATTGAAATTAACATTCGAAAATAAATGGAACAAAATAAATGTTTTCAGAATGAAGACTCAGGAGACAAAAGTTTGGACCGATATTTTCCCTGTTGCTTCAATATCTAGGTGTGTAAACTTGCAATTATTTTTGATTAAAATGAAATTTAATAAATTGTTTATACATGTAGGACTGCAATCGAGTCTACTATTGAACCAGCAATAGATTTGGATGTAGTAGAAAGGTAAATCTCTGAAAGACATTATTGAATTAATGTAGAAAAAATGAATGTTAATATGTATTTTAGGATTTCTGCGGAAGTTCCTGCTTCACAACAAATGGTAATATGCGGCGTCTAATTATGTTTAGTCTGAGGATAGCGAAGTAAAATTGAAGGTAAGGCGTCACATAAAATTAATTAAATTTTAAAATAATAAATTTCAAAAACTATTCGCAATCGAAATTAACGATAGAGGTGCTGATTTTCGAAACAAGATAGTCGCCATACGATGGGTTTGACATATGACAGTTCACATTGTTCACTGTGTTTCGTTGACTGTGTACAAAAACCAAGTTTAAAGACTTATTTATATGAAAGCGATAAGTTTAAATATTTAAGTATTAATTACTACACTACTCACGCAGCCGTCACTTATTCAATATGGCGCTTGTACCGATTTGCGCTATTGCGCCACTAGAGGGGAAATTTCATCTAATATTGCGAATACAAAGTGTAACAAACGCTAAAATTCGCAATTTTATTTAATCTTGAAAAATAAGTACCTACCGGATCCCATTGTGCGTAATTAAACTAAACCCAATGAATCATAAATATTCACACCTTGTTTTATTGCGAACAATAATTAGAATCCTAAGTAAAGTTTTCTATACAAATAAACATTCTTTTCACTCGACTCGAAGTTCAACAAGAAAAAGAAAAACCTAACCTCCAGATTCCTGTCACGTTTGGGGTACTTGATGTCGGTAACCTAGGCCACTGCAACCGGGCTACACCTTCCGCGTCCATTCCATTCTGCATTATCGACATTGCAACGCTGATAAATTGAATTTGAGCGGTTTGAAGCGTTGAAGTGTCCTACCTCAACCCTCTTTGACAGGTCATGTGACACGTAGAGAGTGAAGTGATGTTTTTTGCACAACAGTCACGTGGTCAACACCCGAGGGACGATAATGGAGAGGGATACAGGCTGTTGAGGGTGATACATGTGATTTACAGGTTCGCCATTTTGGGGCTTTTGTTTGAGCTGTCACTTGTGGAGAGTTTTTGCGTGTTACGGGTGATGTAATTAGTAATGGAAATGGATATTGATGTAATTTGTTGCGTTGCAGTCTATATTTTATGCAGCAAACGTATGAAGGCCGGCTGAAATTCGTCTATTTAAAAAGACCGTCAAACGGAATTTAAAATTTAACGATTCGTATTGATGAAAAACAGTTGAAACGACAATAAAGTTATTTAGAAATAAAAAGGGTTTACAAATAAAAAAACTCTGGTTAATATAACTGAAATCCATGGATCAGGTGAATATACGGTTTAGATTACATAGAGTAGGTACCAAAGTTCTATGTAGAAGAGAGTTTCTGTAGGGTATCGGGCATCTAATGAGAGAGTCTAATTAATTAATCAATCCTATATCCGCATCCCAAAGCAATACATTAGTATTAGTCATACCTATTATAAATTTACGGCTACCAAAATCAGTCACTCGATGTCGATGTCATGCAACAGATTGGAGCTTTATTCTTAAAAACAATGATAATAATGATTTAATTGAAATATTCCTTATTAAAACTCAAGCAGCCTTTTTCGAAAATCCTGTATATCAAGGAATATAATTTTACCTTAAATTTTTATATTATAAAATAACTCTTGACAGGCTAAACAGCAAATCATATTTTGACAAATAAGGATATTTTAAGGTCCCTACCACAATTCCATTCTAAAATTTTTACGACGATATCTGTGGATGTGTGTGTATGGTTGTGGCAATGGCGGCGCCAGATGTTTGAAACTGGGTGGGCAGAATAGTATAGAAGGATATTACTGGTGGGCAAAAGATCATTCAAAGTTAGTGATGCACGCGAGACGAGACGAGGCGAGAAATATAAAATATCGATCTCGTCTCGTTTTCTGATCTGTAATCTCGATCTCGCTCTCGTTCTCGCACATTTTTGTAAGTCTCATCTCGTTCTCGCACGAGAGTCTCGCTATAAAAATGAGTGCATGCGCAAGATGTATTTACGTAACTGTTTAACCACAAGCGACAATTTCGCACCAATAGCATCGTCTTTCGTGTATTTGCAATCGTATAACTATAGTAAAGAGACGTAACACTAAATTCTGGTCACCAAATTATTTCAATACGAACATAATGTTTATTCATTTACGGTCATCACAAAATTTGATAAGTTAGTAAATAATTTAATTTACCTCTAAAATATCCAATTTATCATCAAATTGTGATCTCTATACTATTTCAATACGAACATCTGTTAACACATTCTGTCTGTCATCAGTAAAACGAATGAAACATTAAAGTATTATTTTTTTGTAACTAAAAGTACCTACACTTTTCATTAAATATATGCCACTGTTTAAGTAAGATTAAGTCATAAAAAACCGCTATACTGGTAACCCGCCGGCAACCAATCACTCCGCTTCTCTTCCCTGTTGGCTCCTATCGACGCTTAATATAACATCCTTTACTTTTCAGGGGCGACAATAGTTTTATTAACCGTGGTTTTAACTGGGGTGATTTAGGGGATGAAATATTAGAGAAAACTAGTTCTATTGGATGCAATACCGATTTTGTCTTTATTTTTGCATTTCCTCGCTCTGGAAACGATACCAATCGAATCGACTCTAGGTAGGCTCAAAAAATATAGTGAATTCATATAATTTTCACATTTACGTGTTCTATGCATGAATTAGCGTTGACTCCACTCCTCGTACGGTGCATTTTTCATTGAATTTATGAATCAAAGCTATAAAGTTACAAATACTTTTTATTGCGAGATTCTCGCGAGAATCGCGAGATTTCTCGCTTCTCGCAGTGTTATATCGATCTCGCCTCGTCGTGCATCACTATTCAAAATTAATGATAAATAAACTTTTTTTATCTATTTATTATGTGAAGTTAACATTAATTATATTAAGTTAAACATGCATTTTATGTTATTGTGGCCGGCTGCAAAATTATCAATAATTTCTTCAAAATTTAAACTTTTCGATAATTCTTTTTCTATATACGCTGAAATCATTCAGTCTTGTTTGTCGCATTGTTCTTGCATAATTTTCTAATGTCTTCAAAAAAGAAAAAGATCTTTCGCAAACAGCAATTGATGATGGTATGGTTAATGCTATTCTGCAGAGTTTATACAATTCGTAAATGCCAGATTATATGATTCCAAAAACGTTGTCAACTGGGCAAGATTTTAAATTTTTTATGTCCCTGGACCAGTCCATATCTCTCTATAGCCTATGGCAATAATTTAATCTCCATTTCAATGGAATTTAGATCACAGTCATAATTTTTGATGTGATTTTAATTCTTCAATGTTTAAAAACATACCACCTGCTGGATTCAAGGCATTAAACCCTCGTAGAACTTCCAAATTATCTTTGAGACTCCTGGATAACATTATTTTTGTGTTTCAAATAATATTTTAAATCAAATCTGATGTACCTGCTTACATAAATTTGAAAATAATTTAAACGAGGAGTTAAAATTACATTATGAAACAGGGTGGTTATGAAATAAATATTTAAGTAAAATAAAATACTATTTTAAAAAATTCATGAAATTACTGACAAAAAATAAAAAATACATTGAAAAATAATGAAAAATCTAAGATTTTGAGAATAAAATTAATTTATAACATAAGCCTTATATCAATCGAAAGATAAAAAATCTGATGTGGCCAACACATAACCTCTCGCCAGATATTTTACCTGGTTGTACGCATAAAACGAAAAAATATTTTTAAATACAAATACATATATTCATGTCTCACTACAAAATAATTCTCACATATATTTGCCAAATCTATGGGATATTTTAGAATAAATTATGTACAATACATACATTTTCTTTATATTCAATATCCTGAAATTTTCTTTTTCTGCTTTCCTTTTCTTTTTCTTTATATTCGTCATTTTTTCGCAAATTCCTTTTATATTCTTTTTTACATATATTCTTTTGCGTTGTTGACTTTTTTTTTATTTTCATAATCTTCATAATAATGTACAAATATTTTTGACAGAGGCATACAAATATTTTTGACAGTGACATTTATGTGACAATTACAAACATTTGAATTTCTTGCCTTGTAGTAGTTTGATCTGAGATTTTTTACATCAAACTATTTTATATGCCTTTCTTTATCTCTAAATCTATAAAAGATATAATAATGAATTTATATTTATCGAATAAAGAATTTAACGTTCTTTAATATAAGTATTTACATAAATTTTCGATAAATCATATTTAGATGATTTTTTTCTTGTAACTACTACTTCCGGTTGTCCAATTGTTACCAAAACTGACTGGACTCTTCCCATTATTGCTAGATTGAGGAATCCGTAGTTAAAAATATCTTAAGTCTTATAGTATTTGAGATATAGTGAATCCAACATCCACACACACACACACACACACACACACACACACACACACACACACACACACACACACACATCCACACACACATCCACGCACACATACGAACATCATCGTAAAAATGTTATAATCGGATTCTAGGGACCTTAAAACGTGCTTATTCATTAAAATCTGGATATGCGAATTTTAGCATGAATGCAATACCTCTCTTAGCGAGAGGTAAAAACATATTTTTTTTAGTGTAAAAATCAATGATAAGTTCCATTTAAAAAAATAAGTTTATATTATATCTTGAAAATTTACCGATAGAAAAATTATTTTCATATGCCATTGGATAGACAATAAAAATATTCAACTCTTTTATTTAAAATATTTTTCTCGATTGCTGATAGTTTAGAAATAATTTCAAAATGAAAATATCAACCAAATTCAGTTTTCCACCATATTCTAGTAACCTATGAGAATTTTTGTCAAAATAAAAGCACATCTAAGATGGCTCCCCGAAGGCGCATCACGTGTCCAATTTAACCGAAGTCGTATCTCTTATAGTTTCCGAGATCCCAATGGTTGCCTTGGAAATTTTGTACAAACTATTAATAATTTTAGCAATATTCATAAAATTATTTTTTTAAAGTATGTTACAGCACAATTTTCACTGGAATTTGTATGAAATTGGTTAAAAAAATTCCAATGATTAGCCAAAGTAATATGAAAGAAAATATTAATATCATAATTTACTTTTACATTTCTTTTACTCTTCTTAGTAAAAATCTTTCAAAGGAATGAAAAATATCATTTGTGGTTTCTTTCCAACTTGGCGTCTTTTTTCTCTCAAGATCTCAAGAATATTACCTTTAACGTTTTTAGGTCGTATAAATATTCAAATAAATTTTCATTGAAAGACATTAAAATTACCTTAATGCCTACTTTATCATTTCTATTGTAGCCGTTCATGAAGTTAAGTCCTAATTTTCCGTCAATATCTAATTTGGTTATGAATCATTGAGGAATACATGCAATTTATCACATTTATGTCAAAACGTAATCGGTTAAAATATGCAGATTAAAAAGCGGGCTCCCTTGAAGAGCAGTATGAATAAAGAGCATAGAAACAAAGAGAACGAGAACAATAATATTTCTTCACTAATATCGCTTTCTTGCTTCAAGCTTAATACTTAGGCCTTACCGCAACAGAGGCGCGACAAGGTAATTTCCAGTAGGGTTTCAGCCATTATAAGGTTATAAAATATGCAAATAACCATATTACTGCAGCAACGTTACAATAAAATAATAGCAAGACATAGTACATTTTCATTATATTAAGCTATTAACTATAGAATGCATGCATTAAGACATGAAAATAAATCACATTAAAAAGGCATGCATACTAAGAACCGGGAAGTAGGTATTCATAATTCATTGACATTATGAGTATTTTAAGTACATAGATTTACAATTAGATAAGACAATTAATAATTGTGGGTAATGTATCTACGTTATACCTACATACACATTCTATATGAAAAACTTTCCTATTCATACTACAGAATTTTTTTTATGGGCCAACCTTTTGATTATAATTCAATGTTTCATAAATATTTATTTCAGTTTAATGGCCGGTTTCATAACGCTCAATTAAATTATTTAAGTGGCTGTTAGAAACTTAACAATAGTTAAAATATAATTTGCATTCCACCAACTTTAAATTATTTAACCACAATCAATTTAATGGCGTGATTAGAATCACGGGTTCTAATTTGCTGTTAACGTTTGTTTTGCATTCCACCAACTTCTGTTAAACATTAACATAAAATTAAACATACTGTTAACATAATTGACAGATTCTCCGCAATTAGTTTAATTTGCTAGGTTGTCAAAAAAATACGAATTATAATAAATACATTTAAATATTTCATAAAATTGAGAAAAATCCTATATGACTTTCTAATTTTTATATAGGGAAGTTCTTATACCCTCCCCCAGAGAATTTGCATTAAATTCACAAGAAGTTTGCTCCCACACATTTGCCTTTTAAGAGATGCCCTATCTGTCTTTTTGTTCTCGATTACGTTAGTATATCTGTAAAAGTTTAATTAAAAAAATTCAAATAAACGTCATTTTTAACACACTTTTGAACAAGTCGCATGAGTTCACATTTGTCGCTCTCAACACAATTCTTTTCCCTTTCTCTTTTCTTTTTGGATCACACATTTCCAAACTTATTTCAAAATGACAGCACACAAAATAAGCAGTTGATTTCAAAATTGACGTTATAGATTACAGTTTTTTGCCGACATCTCATGCCACCCACAAGCCCGGATTACTCATAAGGCCAACCTAGGCCATGGAGGGGGCGCACATCGAGTAGTTGGATAAATGGGAAAATGGAAAGAGAGAAGTGCAGTTACTAGACGACGTAAACAGTCACATTTGCTTTAATTATACAATATCAGTATAGTAAAGTGATTGGTAAATCCTGTTGAGCTATGACAGTTGTCGAAGATTTTAAATAATTCTAATATTTATATACCGGGTGTCTACTTATGAATTTTAGCAAATACAATGGTAAAATTTTCATGACTGTAATTTCTGCCCTATTAACTTTAGAATACAAGTATAAATACGAAAACTGTTCAGAATTAAAAACTGCATCTAATAAGTCTAAAATTATTGTTTACGTGCGTTTCATTCGAGAGATACAGAAGCAATATAAAAGTTGTAATCTTTAAAAAGCTGGTAAATGTATCTTTGATGACTGATAATAATAGGTACCTATATTGAAAAACAAATTTCATAAGGCAATCTGTTAACCCACGAGTCCAACAAGGACGAGTGCGATCACAATTCTTATGAAACATGTTTTTATACTATTTTTTCTATTGGGGTCATTTTATATATCATTTTATTAGATTTTTAATAAATGCGACTTGTAAAATAAGGTACGGTGGTAGCACTTCCCGCTAACAAATTGAACTTCAGGGATGTAAATTCTTGGTTGACTGACTGACAGTAATTTGATGTTGATATGCTAAAAACAGTACGTTTATAGATCTTCTTAACATGTTTTCAGTGCGTTTATAGACTCATAAAGGCACCGATACAGAACAAGAATTTAATGAAATCAAGCATTATATATTGAGAGGGGGAGAGGGGGGGGGTGCAGTCATGAATTTCGGCCTAGGGCGTAAAGAAATACTAATCCGGGCCTGGCCACCCATATAAAAAAATAACTAAATCATATTAATAGCCTGTTAATAAATAAAATAAATAATTATATCATCACGGTTTATTACCCATTGCTGGGTGTGCTAATCTGTTTTGTACACAGATATCGGTAAAGATGATATATTTGCACCGTGCGGGCGCTTACCAGGCGTCACCTCACGGGCACTCATTGCTGGCGTGGAGAGTGCACCACAGGGGTCAATTTTGTGCCATTTAAAATTGGAAATATTTGGCGTCGGTCGGGATCGACCCCGGTTCTCCAGATTCGCGACCTGACACTCAGGCACGCGGCCACGAGACCCCATCTGTTAGTTAATAGAAACATTAATTGTTATATGTGGAACAGAACTATATTTAATTGAGATTAAAATTTAACATAGTATTAATTAACAGCATGTTAAATTGAAGTTGGTGGAATATCGGCCATAAGTTACGTAAATTTGATAACTTTTGGCTATAATTTCTTTTCTGAGTAGAAATTTTAAAAAGTGTTCTAAATATTTTTTGTAAATTAAAATCAGTATAATTTAATGAGCAGAGATTTTTAAGTTTTCTTTTATTGGGATCCGCAGAATCCTTTGGCGGCACTGCAAGCGCATCTGTCATGGCGGCCAGAAGTATTTGTCAGATTTATTTATATTTTGAATTAGTGCTTTCTGACCTAAAATATTGTTAACAGTTCAACTCAGTATGATTTTTAAATTTGTTTGGTTGAATACTTCCTCAAAAAACATAGTTGAGGGGCAACAATTCATAAATTGAAAATTAATCATTACTTATAACATAACTCGATTTACGACAATTCTTACTTGGAATTGCAGTCTGCAGGCACAATATTAGTAAAATCAATGAAATAATAAATTTTATTTAACAGTACTGTCAGTAATTGTATTAAAACTACATACCTGCGAAACTGTGTTATAATCAATATTTGTGAAATTCAAAGAACAGTCATATTTATTTATCAGAATAGAGTTTTGCGATATATTTAAATATCTTTTCCATACGATCAGTTGATTAACTTTTTCTTCTTTGCCAAAAATTATGCAATATGTCTTGAACTCGTATAACCTTTAACATAGCACTTTTTGATATACAATTATGTTTATTTTCTTTAATTATAGGTCTTTCCATCTGAAGAGACACCTGGCCTGCGCGTAGAGGCGGTGCTTATGTGATATACTACACACCCTACCAAAGCGGTAACACTTGAAGTACCTATATTGCACGCCACCCGTTAAATACACTATACATACGCTATTTCATTCATAAATGAATAGTTTTTAGTTTATTATTTTCTAAATGTAAACGTTATTAAAATATTAATAAATTTTAATTTAAATTATGTTATTGACAGTATTATTTAAATATTCATGAAAATGCTAAAAAGTTGAAATATATTTTATTAAATCGATAAATCACATATTATAAACAAACAAGAAACAATAACAAAAACAAATATACCGCGAAAACAAACAAAAATTAATAACAATGTGAAACAAGTAACAAAACGAGTAGGTCAAATGTCAAAATGCAGAACTGAGCGCGATGTGAATCCAACCGATGTCAACATCAGAATGAGGAAAATTGAAACTGATATTACGCAGAACAGAGAGTAGCGTAGTATTCCTTGTTACTCATATTTGCCTCTCTTTTTAAGACGCAAATGCGTACTTCGCGCAGGTGTCTCTTCAGATGGAAAGACCTATATATATTTTATATATTTTCAAAAGAAATAACATAATCAGAGCGTGAGAACTTCTTTTTCTGTTAAACGAAGCAATGACTTTTGACGTTTACATATTTGACATGTTCTCCTGGCCGCCATTAATTTAGTTCCCTAAAATTCCGCTGATGTCGCATGCTATTCTGCGGGTACAAATAGTATTTGAGATACGACATTGTTTCAAATGTATGGAAAGTAACTATATTAACCCTCGGACGGTGTGGTGGCGGGGTAACATACTATTGATGTATAAATTTCGAAATACGCTTGTCAATGCCATGTACGTTCCAGTAGCTTCAAATAACATGAAAATATTTAAAGTATGTTACAACGTTTTAAAGTCGTTTTGGGTATAAGTAGTATATCCCACCACACCAATGGCGCAACTTTTTGAACAAAGGTAAAAAGTAATAGAATTTTAATTTTTTGTTCAATTGATTTTATATTTTATCATATTTATTTGTGTTTCACCAATTGATTTATAAAATTACCTGCGAGCAAGAACAGGAAATGTACTATTAGCGACATGGGAAGAAGTAAGGTCAGATTCTGAGTAAATTCCGTTTTTATAACATTTATATATATATTTCCAAAATAAAACATATAATCACAATGAGTTAATTGTTTTTTCATTTTATTGTAAGCAAGCTAGCAGACTTGTAAGAATTTTTTACTTGGTGTAGTTTCAAACCATAATATTCCTTATATATACATTTTAGGGTATCCCACATCCTACCACGCTGTTCACAATTATTTCCCAGCACATTGTCCGAGGGTTAAAAATAATCCATTAGATAGACTAATGGCCGGTTTCACCAAAATAAGATATACGCAATGGGGATCTGCGTATAGTAAGAACAATTGAGATCTATGGCGATTGTTTCTAAAAAAATTAGACGTAACTTGTGAGAAAAATCTTTAGTAACTTTAAAAAACTTCTTGAAAGAAGTTACAAAATCTTTTATTTGAGTTAAAATGTCTAACGATGCAAATTTTCACCGAGAATAGAAGTATTTTAATGACTGCAGTATTTTTGACGTTTTGCTTGACAGCCCAACTGGCAATTGTTGTGCCATTTTACTTACCTACAATTTGCAGCGATAGAAAGAGACAGCCGTTAAATTGTAAAGTCTATTATTATGTATTGCTGTCTGAATTTCGATTTGATTTTTTTGTTTAAGATTTGCAAAAAATTTAAACCTTGTTGGTGCAACTTTTGTACTTATTAGTTCTATTATTTTAAATTTATGAAATATTTAAGAAAATATGCTTTTAATGGGATCATTTTCTATGTTTTACGATGCCCATATAAAATTATAACTTTGACCTCATAACTTGAAATGCAATTGTGATAAAAAAATTAGAACAACGCCATTTTAAAGAAAATAAAAGTGCCATAAAGGACTAAAAATAAAATTCTGTATTATTTTATAATGCAAGTTATACGCATATAAAAATAAATTTATAATCTTGTATATAAGTATTTAGTAACCTCTATATACTTTTTATGACAATATAGCATTACCTACCAGTGTGAATGGGATACTAATGTGGGATTCTGTTAGTTTTATTTGACATAATACATCTTATAGTTCTCGAGAACCCCGCATAGAGCATATTTTTTCGGACAGTGTACATAATGCGTATTTTTGTTTCTTTTTAAAAAAAAAAACAATTCTACCACCACGAAGATTAGGAAAATTTTACAAATACAATAAGTTAGGAAATAATTTATTTTTGTTTTACTAACATATTCACAGTTTTTCAATTTACTATACCAAAATTATATTTGATTGATCCATATGAACATCTGATCAATGATCAATAACAACTGATATCTAACAGAATAGAAACAATAACGAAGATTTTAATATTAATACGAGATACCCATACGAAATTCTGTTTGTTACAATAATTGTAACAATGCATTTTAAATGTATAGCTTATCAAGATTCGTTTCGTTGAGTACACCATCAATCTAACTTTTTTATTTTATATCATAAATCATTTTTCGATCACAATCAAGTACCATCTTCATCTCCAGGAATATTTTTTCTTACATATTGACCTTCCACCCTCTGGTTTGTAGGTCACCCCATCGTCCACTTGGACGCCACTGGCTTGTGCTTGAGCACGTGGCAGGAGAAGAGCTGTGTCGCGTGCAAGTGGCGTATTGTTCTTCTGACAGCGCCACTCAAGACAATGGACTTAAGACGGCATCAAGTCAAGGCGCAGCCTGCTAGATCGCAAGAAATCCTGCCCATCATGTGATGCAGTTGCAAGTGCCAGGGGAAGAAGATGAGTGACATAGATATACATTACGGTGCTCTGAATTATCGACAGAAAGATAATAAAGTTTTTTATTATATAATTTTGTACCTAATTTGTAATTTGTTTTAAAACTGCGAGCCTGGGTGTTTGGTCGCGAATCTGGAAAACTGGATTCGATCCCGGCCGACGCGAAAAGAAATATTTCGAATTTTAAATTGTATAAAAGTGACCCCTATGCTCACGGACACTCATTGATGGCGCACGGAACAACTAAGTCATCATCATTACCGAAATCTGTGTACAACAATGGAAAATATGCCGCGATGATATACTGTTTTATTTTTATATTTCATATTAACAAATATGGTAATATTTTTTTTTTATTTTAAAGGAATGTTTTTACAAAATATCCATCACAAATTTCATCGTAAATTATGATATATATGTTGACGCGATCACAAAATCTTGTTACCAAATCTGTTAATATTTTGTGATCGTGTCAAACATGCTTAAGATTTTTAAATTATATGGGATTATTTATTATCTGTCACATCAGTATCAAATAAGATTTTATTGTAGTAAAAATATCTACTCGCCAAATAAGAAATTATTATTATTAATAGAAAAAGTAAATTACATGATAACCATTACTGTAAAATTAGGTTAAAAATATGACAAATATCATTTGTCAAATTCATATATTTCAGATTTAAAGTTAGTTGAGATTGATGTTTATTAATACGTCTTTAAAACAACTCGAACCTTGTTTTAAGGAGGTGTACGAGAATTATTCATCACAGTTTTGTTTATGAATATATTAAAATAAACTAACTTGATCACTCTTTTAAGCTTTATATTAAAGCTTTAATATACCCAGAATCGTGGCCAGGCACTCAGGCACACGGCCACGAGACCCCATCTGGGGAACCGGGTTCGATGGCACATAAATGACCCCTGTGATGCACTCTCCACGCGAGCAATGAGTGTCCATGAAGTGACGCCTGGTAAACGCCCGCACGGTACAAATATGTCGTCATCATTATAGAAATCTGTGCACAGAGCAGATTGACACACCCAGCAATGGATAATATGCCGTGATGATATATTTATTTTATTTCCAGCTTTAATGATTGAAAAACTAAGCGAAATCGTCGTTAATCTTTTTAATAGAATGACATTTATTGTTATATTGTCTTAAAGTACTTTATATAAACTTCAGAATGACCCCAAATTCTTACATTTTCATCAAAAAATAATATAGTTATTAAGTTTTCTAAATTATTAAACATTAACGCATTATCAGTTTGCCATTATATTTGTACCGTCATTGTTTAAGGAAATATTTTGACAATTACATGGTGTATCGTTCATTTGTTTTTGATTAGTTTGAATTGTTTGATATATGGGTCGATTCTGTTCATACCTGTAAATCTTACAGATCTATAAATTTGTAAATAATGAACAAAATTGCAACGAAACCTGCACTCTTATGTATAATTTTATATTAATCAACAAAAATAGATGCGTTTTTGTCAGGTTTTTACAGATATGTGAACTGAATCGACCCAATACTCTACTTGTAATAGTTTAATGTGATCAAAATTGCTTAACAATAAATAAACTGTTCCCTTTATTAAGTTCAGCGTAATTCCGTCTTAGCTGAAAGCAGTGATAGATGAAGATGAAACAGTATTTTGTAAACATCATCTTGAAGCAAATCTTGATGTACATATTCATATTTTACATATTAATATTTTGTGTTAGTAATGAGACTGGAACCTTCTAATTCAGATTTATTAAGGACATAAAGACTGATTGATTTATGACTGCTAATTGATATGTTCCATTGTTATAAAATATGAAAATTGTTTCTAGACAGTTTCACTTATAAATAAATAGGACACATTATTGACCTAGTTCCATTTAAGTCTATTAAATTATGAATTAGTGTACAAACTGGTTTAATAATAAACTTTGTTATTGAGCACTGGCCTATATATGCTTCTTAAATTAATTCCATCAAAGTAGCAGTAAAGAAGTTGAGAGTAATGCAAATAATGTCTATCCCTCTCCAATATTTACAAAATAATGTTTAAGTTTATGTCATGCAAGGACTTTAATTTAAATAACGGTAAAGTTAACGACAATGTAATAAATTTTAAGACCACGTATAAAAGGTACCTAATAATGTAAAGCACAAATATTAAAATTTAATGTAAGGTTAGCGTGCAAATAACCAAAAAAATACCAGTTTATATTCAAATTACTTTGTCCACACATAATTATTCAACGAATTTATGAAAACATATTAAAGTTTAAATTTAAATTAGATTATCTAATGTACAAGGTCTGGTACATTATTCAGAAATTAATTACTGAAATTTATTGGAGAAATTCAAGATCATGATCAAGTTTTTGACCCACTATCTAGAAATCAATTTCAGTAATACGAGTGTCACTCTAGAATAATTGAGAATAACAGACTCGGTTCATATTTTTAAGAATTTCAATATATGTAGGTAGTTGCATTGCCTCATTACTTCAGCATTTTTTCTTTTACTTCCTAAAAGCTCCCAATCAATCTTCTTTTATGGCCTATTCAGTTTTCAGCGAGCGGTGAGATGTACAAGGAAAACATTCCACATATTGAGATTTACAAACTGAGATAACCATTTTATATTATCGTCCAAACCCGCGTCAAATGGCTTCTAAAAGAAAAGTATTCCTACATGGCAAATGTCTATAATCAAGCCAAATTTATACAGGCTGTCCCGCGACTCGATTGCCATAGCTTAAGGGTGTGTTCCTTAGGTAATTTTAAGTCGAAAATACCATATACATTTATTTATGTCCAAGATCCCAGGACCCCCAGACGTAACTTATTTTCTCAAAGATGAAATGTATGGAATAGAGTAGTATTCCCATGTACATTGAACGCACGCATACCTGCTAAGTTGGGTAGACGGCCAATTTACAGGTACCAGGTGCGAAAGGTAAGCAAAAATTGGACTTACTTCACTTAAATTCTGAAAGCTGATTTTTATGTATGGCTTATAAAATATTAGTACAAAGTAATATTCAACACTCCCAGACACTTCTGGTCGGCCTTAACTTTCGACAGACGCTTTAAAGCTCACACAAAAATACATGAACTTTATTTATTTTCTGATGCTTGATTTTTATATATGTTATTTAGGGGACTATTTCATACCTGTATGTACACAGCCAGACAAATGCTAAGGGCCAAACATCCCCCCAGACACAAAAAACATTCTGCTATGAGTATGAGCGCTATTAATTTATTTGTTTATGGGTTTCTGTATTACAAAGAAGCAGAAATAGAAAAATTAAGTTGTATAGATTTGGTATCAGTAGGGGGAAAACTTATTAAACAGGATGAT
This sequence comes from Harpalus rubripes, assembly GCA_963082715.1. Taxonomy (NCBI): domain Eukaryota; kingdom Metazoa; phylum Arthropoda; class Insecta; order Coleoptera; family Carabidae; genus Harpalus; species Harpalus rubripes. Next base: position 102,498,436 of record OY720448.1, read on the forward strand.
AAACAATATAGTTTGCTATAAAATTAGAAGAATTTTGGGATCCAATTTAAAAAAGGAAAAAATAGAACCGATTGGAGACGTCAAAACTATAAGGGAAGAAAATTTCAAGATCATATTTTGTCACTTGGGATATTGTGTAAAATTACACTTTCTGACTTGTAATTACTTGCACTGAGCAGTATCTATGGCATTTACTGATCATTATTTAAACCTGCAAATGTAATAGACACTATATATCTCACTTTATTTCACATCAAATATAAAATAAACCTGTTTAAAATTACAAACGTTTCAATGTATGCTATCAACGTTTCCTTATTCCTCTAGTTCACAAATCTGCCACCAGACGTCACCCACTTTGAATTTTTTCGCCAATTCCCTTTGAAATACGAGAATTGTGTGAACATTTCATATTGTATACGTCTATGAGATTCTTCCTTGTGATACACACTCAATATTCTCTTTTCGGTGCTTCAGATCTCCTCCGGTGTCCATATTCTAATTAAATGAATAATTCAACAAGAATTTACAATGCGGTTTAGTTGATATCGATGCGGCTGCTGTCACTGTACGAGATTTATCTCGCACGCGATTTACCTAAAAACCGGAATGGGAATGAAGCCGTCCGAGGTTTCTTTACTCCACATTTATGTTTTTCTCTATGTTTACACTTGTCTCGTATAACGCGGATGATGTTTACTGTATAAAATGTAAGAGAAAGTGAAGGAGATGTGATTCTTTACTAAGGTTATGTCTGCGGGGAAGAAATACAGCAGTTGTTTTTCGTTTATTTGTTTGTTTGTTTCTTTCTTTGTTTACATGTCAAATGATATTTCTTTGAGTGAAATGGAATTTTTCTACTATATTACAAGTTGTTCTGCACCAAATATTTGTCCTTTCATATTCTTAGCTCTAGCTTATTAATTATTTTTTCGGCTTATAACCCATTTATGGGTGTTGTAACACGAGGGGAGTCTAAGAAACTGATGACTACTGCTTGCTTATTTTTCAGCGATGACACTATAACTTACTGATCGACCGCTGCTTCGTGAAAATTGAGGACCTACACATACTATACACTTTCCACTCACTTGTTTACTGATGAGGGATGCTGACGAACACTTAAATATATGGACATGGACGTCAATGAAATTTACAGAGTAAAGTTTTATTTACATGATTATTAAAACTTATTATTATTAATTAAACTAAACATAATTGAATACATAACAAATTACTAAAGATACCGATGCAACATGAGTCAATACTCATCAAACATCAAACTCTTAGTCTCGGGCCACACTATGCGTTTTGGCGGAACCGGTTTAACGAAAGAAGTGTGCTTAGACAGGAATGTGTGGCGAAGGATGATTGTTTCGTAACTATTATTGTGGTCCGGTTGCGGTATTTCGCTACCGAAAATCGGTCACTTTAATATGTTAAGAGTGAGGAATATATGTTGTACCTATGATGTCAGGTTAGTAAGAATGTTGTTGAAAGAGAGACTGATCTTTTTTGGATGATGTTATTTTTATTCTTTCGGGTTTGTGCTAACCCACTAAGTGGGAAATGCGTGATTTTATATATGTATGTATGTATGTTTAACGGGACCGGTTGACCGGGAAGACAACAACTTATTGTTTTAAATGAATGCGTGCACACTGATGCGGTTGCCGGATACTACCGCAGCATGTTGCGATTTGACCGGACGGTCAATTTGCTGCATGACAACTACAAAACATTGGAAATAATGCGAGTGTTCACAAGGGTCTGGTTTTGTTTTTTAATAGACAACGTTTACTATTTGGGCTCTGCACTGATCAGACATTGGTCCGACTGTGTCAGAATCGGGTTGTCAATGCTGCCGTCCTGTTTAGCGGGATATATGTGGACGTTGTATGATCCATCCCGTTTAACCGGATGCGGTTTTACCGGTCCCGCTAAAACGCATAGTGTGGCCCGGGCCTTACTATTTGAATACGGACGTCTTCCCGTTGTGACAAACTAATGCAGACCTCTCAAAAACAAAGCGTTATCTTTCATGAGCAGATATCTCGACGGGGTGCAGAGTACAGCGTAAGGCATCCATAACAAACTATCAACCCTGCACGCAAGCTTGTAATAACTTGAATATTTTATTGTCAACACATAACTATCAAAGATCGGTGACATCCAGACTAAACAAAAACCCGCGATAAGAAAAATGATAATTATTTCTAAACAGAATTTTGACTAACGAAGATAACAAATTGAAATATTATTCCTGCAATATAATTTAGAAAAGTTTATGAAAAGTTATTAATTTGTCATTGCTCTTACCCTCGTCTTATCACGGGGTGACGGTGTGTCAATCTGTTTCTATTCGCAGATTTCAGTAATGGCGATATGTATCTGTACCGTTGAAGGCGTTTACAGAATCTCAGAGCTAACGTGGAGAGCGCCACAAGGTTAACTTTTGCGCAATTTGAAAAAATGGAAATAATTTTCAAATTTAAAGTTTAACTTTCGTTGAAATTGTATCCGGGCCACCCGAATCACAATCAGTCACGCAATAACAACGGACACAACCACGCGACTCCTTAATAATTAATTAACTATTTTACTTCTATTATTTTAATTTTATTTTGATACTGAAATAAAATTACATCTGTTGTTTGATTATTTTGTTTTTCTTGTTTTCTGTTTTGTTTATTTTATATATTTTTACAATATTATGTGAAATGTGATTATTTACTTATAATCGGATTTGTTTTGTTTAAATATTTAATTATTTGCATAATACTCGTAAGAAACATCTCTTATATAATAATGGTTCATGAATAACATTATCATATTTTATCATATTTTTGTGGAATTCAAATTATACAAATTCTAAAAAAGGAAAAACAAATACAACACAAATGAGATTCAAATTAAAAATTATAAAAATCCACATGAGAATTTCAACAAGAAAATCAGGTGATACACTTTTATGTTAATTCCTGAATTTTGTTTAGAATATAGGTAATGCGTTAAGTTTGTATACTCGCAAAAGTAATTTTTCTATATCGGTATCTTTATGAGTCTATAAACGCACTGAAACGCGTCGTTAAAAAGATCTATAAACGCACTGTTTTTGGCGGTTTTCGTTTTCTATAGGTTATACTGACTGCTTTCAAAAATGATCGACATATAAATTAAAATTGCCGTCACTCAACAATATATTTTCATTTGCGAAGTTAGCAAGAAACGCTACCAACAAAACTGATAAAAAAGAACAAGGCATATTTTTTACATTGCATTTAATATATATCACCTCAATAAAAAAATAGTATAAAAACATGTTTCATAAGTTCGAACATATCAATTAAAAACAACAACAGAAACCTTTACCTAACGCACAGAAGCATTACGGCTTATATTTGTTTACAGCTACCTGGGTTTTGTGGACGAACTCGTATACACCGATTTTTATATGTAGGTACCCTATATACAGGCTAGTGACTCGAATACCCGAACATAGAGATTTAATATGTAAAATCAAATTTTCTAAAATTTCCTGTTTCCCTAATTATTTTAGGTAAAAAAGGTTCAAATAAAAAATGTAGAGCATAAAATTCTACATCTGAATCAATAAGCAAAATTAATTATGCATGCTTTGTGACGGCAATAGTTAGCTATGAAAATGTCAAAAATCACGAAAAATAGCGATAGCCATGGAATTGAGACAAAATAATTAACAAATATCCAACGTTTTATCTATCAAATTAGATTAATATATTTTTATTAAGCATTATCTCTAATTTATGTTTCAGTGAACAATTATCTATTAATTTAAATTGATAATTGTTCATTTGAACAGAATTTACAATAATATTAAAAATAAACTAAACTCACTTGACAGATAAACCGTTGTTAATTTTGTCTCAATTCCATGGCTATCGCTATTTTTCAGGTGATTTTAGACATTTTCATAGCTAATTTCTGCCGTTACAAAGCAAATAAAATTAATTTCGCTTAATGAATCAGATGTAGAATTTTATTCTCCACAACTTTTATTTGAACATTTTTTAACGTATGTAAGTAATTAGGGAAGCAGGAAATTATGAAAATATGATATTACACGTTAAATCCTTCCGTTCGGGTGTTCGAGTCACCATACGCTGTATAATGTAGCTACTAAAATTTGTTCATATTTTGTAAAAGTTTCAAATCAGTTTACATCAGTAGCACTTTTGGATATAATTTGAAGAATAAATCATGATACCTGAAAGTCCTACGAACTCCACTGAAGAGTATGCATTATTTTACCAGTAGTAGGTTGAAAGAAATGAGACAGTTTTCTAACCAGAGAAACATAAAAACATGTACGAATATGACATTATAAAAGAGATGTGGATTGTGAAAAATGTGTGGCAAAATATTTTTGAATTAGTTTTAAATTCGTGAAATAAATATATCGTTACTATTTTGATTAAATACAGTGAAATTGTGAAACTACCAACTTCCGTAAAAAGTTTTCTTAACGCGTAGATATATACATGCTTTTGTAAATCAAATCTGAAAATTAAATTACAATTTTCACTTCTTCATAATAAAAATTAAAATAAATGGCAAACCTCTTGGAAGACCCTGCGTCAAATATGGAAAACAGCAGACTCTTACCTAAAACAAAAGAGAAATAAATTAGTAATAAGAAATAAATCAATATGGACTGTATAGTATTTTAAATTAATTTTGTCAATATATGGTAACTAATGGCCGGTTATAGCAAAGTAACTTAAAATTTAAGCTTTCCTTAAATTGACTACTACATTTAAATTAAATTGTTATACAAGGTCTAAATGAAATAAGTATATTAAATTTAGCCAGTAATATAACTCGTCGAGAGCAACAATATTTCTTAATAACTTATTCTCGAAATCGCAAATATCTTTAGCATTTTAAAAGCCCGTAAATTGACGTGTCATTTGTTGTAATTCAATTTTGTCATTAGTAATAAACTTGTTTATAATTTTAATAAAAGCAACAGTTATATCACACCATGTGCAAAAAATTAAATGTTTTCAGCAGACTTCAAATTTTGCAAATGGCTAGTATTGTTCACTGATGAGGCTAGGTTTACTAAAGAACATGTCTTTAGTGCACAATACACATCACGACAGACGAAAATCCTCATACTGTAAATATTTTCATTAAAACATCTTTGGGCGCTAACAATAAATGGACGACTAATTGGTACTCATATACCTCGTTTAACTGGACAAGGGTTTGTACTCACATTTTTGAATAACGTATTTAAACTATTACGATTTGTCGAAGATAAACGATAACTCATCTCATAACCTCATAACTATGCTAATGCTCTTCCTCTATACACAGATGTTTTAAAGTTTGTTTTAATACACAATTTTCTTTATTTTAAAAATTGTACTATTACGAATTTATTAATAATATATGTTTTCCGTTAATCGTTTATTAATTACTGTGTCTGCAAGAAAGCAAACACCAGCCGACAATTTTTGTGCCGTGTGAATAGAACTTAAATTCAGACAACAGAGGGCAGCAGCACTCTGACCATTGGCGGGTAACTGAATTTTTAAAAAATCTTAAGAAATATTGTTGCTCTCGACGAGTTACATTATGGGTTACATTTAAATTACTTATATCATTTACATTTTAATTATTAGAAACACATGTGTAGCCTTTCATTTTCATATTGTATTCAGTGATCTCAATTATTATTGGTTATTTGCTATAGCATGTTGCTGCGAAATAACTTTTTTATAAAATAGGGGTGATTATGAATTGCACTCAATATTTCTATTTGAATGTTTTGTGTTTAAATTTAACTTAAAATATTGATGCAACTGGGATTAAGACTTTGTAGATAAATGCATACAAGGTATTTCTATACATACGAACCAATCGATTAATACATATTGAAACCATTTTTTTAAATTCTCAAATACATCTGTGTAGGTACATCAGTATTGTTTACTAGAAGTAAACATTTCTAGAAATAGTTGCGTTCGATTTGACAAAAACTCACCTGAGTTGGTTTTGAAGTGAGTTAAGATTTTCTGAAGTGAATGTGCGACCATGCGGGAAAAAAAACTTATGTCATGTCAAAGTGAGTCAAATATCTCAACAAGTATAAGCAAAATAGGTAGTGCTGAATAGGCAAGGGGGGAAGTGAGTTACCCCAGTTTGACTCAGTGATGCACGGTCAAATCGACGACCTAAAATATTGTCAAATTGAAGTGAGCTAAGATTAAGTAAGATTTGTGGCAAATCGAACACAGCTAATAAATGAATATAAATCCTTCTCTAATAAAAAAAATCTGATGTGGCCAGCACATAACATCTCGCCAGATATTTTACTTGGTTGTATGCATAAAACGAAAAATATTTTTAAATACAAATACATATATTCATGTGTCACTACAAAATAATTCTCACATATATTTGCAAAATCTATGGGATATTTTAATATAAATTATGTACAATACATACATTTTCTTTATATTCAATATCCTGAAATTTTCTTTTTCTACTTTCCTTTTCTTTTTCTTTATATTCGTCATTTTTTCAAAAATTCCTTTTATATTCTTTTTACGTATATTATTTTGCGTTGTTGATTTTTTTTTATTTTCATAATTTTCATAGATGTACAAATATTTTTGACACTGACATTTATGTGTCAATTACAAACATTTGAATTTCTTGCATTGAAGTAGTTTGATCTGAGAATTTTTACATCAAATTATTTTATATGCATTTCTTTATCTCTAAATCCATAGAAGATATAATAATGAATTTATATTTTTGAATAAAGAAATTAACATTCTTTAATATAAGTATTTATATAATTTTTTTCTTGTAACTACTACTTCCGGTTGTCCAATTATTGCCAAAACTTAATCAACTCTTCCCATTATTGTTCGATTGAAAAATCCGTAGTTAAAAATGTCTTAAGTCTTATAGTATTTGAGAAATCGTGAATCTAACACACACACACACACACACACACACACACACACACACACACACACACGCACGCACGCACGCACGCACGCACACACACACATGCATACACACACACACACACACACACACACACACACACACACACACACACACACACACACACACACACACACATATTATCGTAAAAATGTTATAATCGGATACTAGGGACCTTAAAACGTGCTTATTCACTAAAATCTGGATATCCGATTTTTAGCATGAATACAATACCTCTCTTAGCGAGGTAATAAATAAAATAGTATATATGCCGCAGTGTTACGGTAGACTCTCTAGCTTCAAACTGCACCTCAAAATTATGTATTTCCCATAATGTATTCGAATAATATACTATTATTTTGTGACAATCACTAATAGTATATTATGTTATTAGGAGTAGAAAGCGGTCTTTTTGTGTTGAACCCAGCGAGGCGCTAGCCGAGGCTAGGCAAGCTGGGTAAAACACAAAAAGGGCGTTCTACTCCGAATGACATATACTATTTTTTCTTCAAGTGTTTCAAACATTCTTTTGACATTTTTTTGGAATTTTTTATTTGTAGTGTTTGCAATTTCAGCCAAAGATGGCTGTATACACTACAAAACAAAAACGATACAACTGTCAAATAACAATTTTCAATATAATCTGTGTTGCTGTGACGACTGCCGCCGCCAGCGGTGAACTAAGGCACTAACATTTTTTTACTAGTACAACAATAACAACATTTTTGTACTAGTAAGACAATGAATATCTTCTATAGTGTGTATACAGTAGCATAATATGAATATTATAATACGCTTGAAGAAAAAATGTTTTTTCCTTGCTTTTCCCAAAAAGTCGAGACATTTATTATGCAATGGAAACAGTGCGGAACTCACAGTAGTGAGTAGTAGTAGTAGTAAAAAGAATCGATATTGGATCTGAAAAACTATGCCATAATACCAAGTGCTCAAAGCAAATTGCGTGGAAATAATAGAAAATAGCGGTGAAAAGCATCGGCTGATTTCCCGATATTGTCTCTTTTGACGGCTACGGCTGCGAATATTTTTCCTTCTATTTTGGTCATCAGTGCTGAAAACCTCTCCCGGCAGGAAATTGTTTGCCTATGTCAGAACGGAACTATTCGACGCGATGAAATATAAAATTTCCGGATGATAAATGACCGAGAGAGTTTGAAGCGTGTGTGATGTTATTCAATGTAGCTATAGCTAGTATTCCTGACAGGTGAGAAAAATGAATAAAATTGTTTGGAACTTTTCAAACGTTAGACAAGTCAAGTTTTTTTTACTCTCGACAAATGTCTTTTTGATTTATTTGAAACTGCAGCCAGCAATCAATTATCAGTTATTTGTGAAGGTGTTCGCCTGTAACAAACTTTTCGCTAGTTTATAAAAAGAAGATGCTGAATTTATTCCAACTGAAGTCATACTTAAACTGAATATGAATGAATATTTCATCAAATATTTTTCTCGTAGAATGATGATAAATGTTTTCTGTGCTACGCAGTTAAAGGTACATAACTGAATCTTGCATTTTTACTACGCTTAATGATTCGACAATATTTGCACTTTAGGTTTTCTATCACAATTTCTGACAGTTACTGATCTACTTAATATAGTTTGTGCGCAGGCGCATATACAAAATTATGAAGCTATGACATATAGGTCCAGTTGCATAAAGCATTGTTAACTTTAATCACGATGTTAACTTTAACAAGGCTTCTTTTCCAATGTATTTTTGATACGTATCCATGGTTTCAATGTACAGTTGAACACATGATCAGCTAACAACGCTTTATGCAACTGGCCCATTAGTGTTTTAAAACAAAGTAAAACAAAAAAAATACATTTTTACCTCTCGCTAAGAGAGGTATTGTATTCATGCTAAAAATCGCATATCCAGATTTTAGTGAATAAGCACGTTTTAAGGTCCCTAGAATCCGATTATAACATTTTTACGATGATGTGTGTGTGGATGTTGGATTCACGATTTCTCAAATACTATAAGACTTAAGACATTTTTAACTACAGATTCCTCACTCTAACAATAATGGGAAGAGTTGATTAAGTTTTGGTAACAATTGGACACAAGACAAAATCATCTAAATATTATTTATCGAAAATTTATGTAAATACTTATATTAAAGAATGTTAAATTCTTTATTCGATAAATATAAATTCATTATTACATCTTCTATAGATTTAGAGATAAGAAATGCATATAAAATAATTTGATGTAAAAATTGTCAAATCAAACTACTTCAAGGCAAGAAATTCAAATGTTTGTAATTGACACATAAATGTCACTGTCAAAAATATTTGTATGCCGCTGTCAAAAATATTTGTATATTATTATGAAGATTATGAAAATAAAAAAAAGTCAACAACGTAAAAGAATATACGTAAAAAAGAATATAAAAGAAATTTGCGAAAAAATGACGAATATAAAGAAAAAGAAAAGGAAAATAGAAAAAGAAAATTTCAGGATATTGAATATAAGGAAAATGTATGTATTGTACATAATTTATATTAAAATATCCCATAGATTTTGCAAATATATGTGAGAATTATTTTGTAGTGAGACATGAATATATGTATTTAAAAATATTTTTCGTTTTATGCGTACAACCAGGTAAAATATCTGGCGAGAGGTTATGTGCTGGCCACATCAGATTTTTATGATAAAGATTTTGAACAAAATTATATCCATTATTTTAAAAATTGTAAACAGTCCCGAACGCGATATCGTTTAGAAAATTTTTAAAACCCAAATAGATGTGGATTACACAATTTCTTTAAATACATTTGAACATTATCTAGCCTAACGCACAAAATTCACGCTTGGAAAACTGGGACCGAGTTTTGTGCGTTAGGTAAGATTATTGTTGTTGTTTTCAGAGAAATATACTTAGCTAAGTAAGGTGTTCAACAACGGACTCGCGTTCGGGTTTTCAATTTTTTTGCATAAATTTCCAACGTTTTTAGTACTAAACCATGCCTCATCGTGATTTCGTTGGTCCCGAACGTTAAGCCATGTTCGGGATTTTAATTTTTTGAACACCGTACCGCGTTCAGGACTCTAGCCACGTTTTTATTTTTAAGATAAAAAAGCAACCTGTCAAACTGTCTATTAGTTATTATCGCGAATCCAAATCTTATTCGAATTGGAGTATCGAATTTTGGATCCCGATTTGAATATCTGATCTTGGATTCAGATCTCAGCATCGAACCTCGAATTCGAATTGAACAAATCTGTTTATGAGATAATGCTCTATACATTCCGGCTTGATACCATCTTAGATTGGAAGTCTGCTTATATCTGATGTTCTGATTTTTCATAATACTTTCACTACTTTTAGCAATCACTAAGAATACAATTGATTGTTTCCAAAATGAGGTGTGTGACCTTGATCTAACTTAGAAAAAAAATATATTATTAATATAGATAAAAATCATACCCGTTTGTTTTAGAGTTAAATATTAACAGTATTCGAGAAAAACGACATTAAAAATCTGTACGAAGTAATACAAGTAATGAGAGTAAAAAATATAGGACTGTACCAAAACTCTTATATTTACCGACACCCCATAATTGTCCCCTCCTACACTCAATGATTTCAATCAAAATGAACCTAAGTTAACTGTGCAGTTTGAATGCACATCATCACGTCACTACTCGTCAGATCACGTCACGTCGCGTCATAGCTGAGTTTTACGTATGGTCTGGCGGGCACAATGCGCAATCATCATCGATACGCACATACACACGACGTGACTCTGACGTGACGGCTGACAGGGTGTCGATTGCATCTGACATACCCGAGTTATTGATTGTTGATTGAGTTAGATTGAGAATGGGATAGGGAATATTGAAAGTCTATGAAAAATAAAGAATTTACGAGAAGATTTTTGTAATACACACAGAAGATTAGTTTCATTAGAATCTTTCTTACTAAGGATGACATGTAATATATTCTCTACTTTTCCAATACTGCACTACGACTGAAATTATTTGTATCATGCATATCAGGTTGGAATCTGAGGTTTTATATAAATGTAAAATATCAAGCAATTGATCACAAGTCACGTATAGTGCATGTGTATTGGTTTAAATAGTTGTTCGCCTTTAATGTACGAGTATGTAGTACTGGTTGCTTTAAAGAGTATCGTTTTACAAATTTCGTTACAAAGATAATGTAATGTTGTTACAGGAAATAAGAACTTTTAATTGAACTATTACGAATTAGTACTCAGTTCAATGTAAGCTCTGTAAAGACTATTATGCTACAGATAGATAGACATATAATTCTCAATTTACATATCAGAATGTTAGTCTGTTGCTACACAATCTAAAATAAGTTATCATATACCACTGTCTGAGTTTAGGATTGCCCTGCCATGTGAGGGAGAATTGAAAAGTCTAAAGCCTGAATTACATTATACTTTTTACCTCCCGCTACCCTTGATAAGGGAAGTATAGGTATCGTGCTAAAAATCGCGATTTTGGTAAATGAGCACGTTCTAAAGTCCCTAGAATCCAATTTTCACGATGATGTCTTTGTGTATGTGTGGATCCTCCACTCTAACTCAAATACTATCATTCAGAAAATTTTGAAACCTTGTATTTCGAACTTTTTCTATTATGGAAAGAGCCCATTTGGTGTAAATCGGATAACAGGAAATGGCACTTTACTTGAAGCTCAAAATAGTTTTTCTTCGAAAAATACCTTTAAATGTTATTTTTTCGAGATTAATGTTATTATAAAAATTAAAGATTATTAAATTTTGAACAGTAAAGGGTTGAAGGACCAATAGTTGAATTGCTTAAAGATGAGACGTGTAGTTTAAAAAGTTCTTTATTACGGACGTTTCGAGCTTAAGGCAAGCCCATTTTCAGCTATCGTTGAAATATACATTAATTTTTAACAATATTCGTAACAAAATTTCATTACAATTGTATTAATAACGATGAAAAATATGCATATAAAGTCATTTACAAATTTCTGAATTTTCACCAACTCCGAATTGATTCGGTTTAATGGTTGAAATGCTGGTTTAAAATTCAGAAATTTGTAAATGACAGTTCATATTGAAAATATTTCATAGCACGTATATTTATTTGTAATTATAATGTTAATAAAATGATTTTGAATTTAAAAATTCAATCCGTTAAGTAAAAGAAAAGTCTCGTTTTAATAATTTCGTGACAAAAATAGCTTTGTTAAACATTTGAGCATAAATTTTTATTATGTCTTGCTAAACATGCAAAAAATATTGACATTTTCCTAAACCTTAAACATCGCAACACAATTGAGTTGTTTAAGCAAATAAAGCTTTCCTCAGATCCACTGAATTATTAACGGATCGTCAAGGCATCTAACAAAACAGAAACGTTGTCATGTTGACACAGTGGGCGGGGAACAAAAAATTAAACATGCAGACAATGTCTCGGATAACGGAATATGAATTCTTCGCCTGTCACTGCAACTGTTTCCAATAATTTCCCAAACACTTGACTATCTTGGATTTGTTCTTTTGTTTCGAGAAGACATGCAAATGTTGTCGGCAAAGAAATTTTCGAGATGTTTTTAATCGCTTACAAATCTTTGTTCTTTTTAGGGTGAAATATTGCTGGAAATGTTATTTTTCATGAAATGTAATAAATATGCACTTGGCTTTAGAGTTTATGCCAGTTACCGCAGAATAACTGCACTGCAGACAAATTTTATTTGTGGAAGAATATTACGTTTGCTTGGTTTTAAATTGTAAAATATATTTCAACCGTATACAAGTATTACAAAACAGTGCTATAAATATCAAATAAACTATGATAGTATTATTTGTACTCCTACATCTTTATTACAATCACGAACTGTATGTGTTTGTTCAAATGTGTTGTACAGCTATATCAATTGATCCATCATTCATATTAATGTATCGTATAAAGAGTACATGTGATTTTATTAACCACCAACGTTTAATGTTACGGGTAGCGGTAACTTATTGGAGACAGGAAAGTACTCTCACAAGTAAAGATAACTTTTTTGATTCAATAAAAATTAAATATTCTTTGTAAAAGCTTTGGATAGAAAGAATAAATTAAATTTTACTGTTATTAAAATAGATAAAATCCTGCATTTTATCCTCTAAGAAAAGGAAACCGTAAATTTTCTAGAAGTATATTAAAAATTTACTATAGAACTATTCTTTTGTAAATTTCTCGGTGTTTTATATTAACATTTCTGACGAGATATGTAATTTATTGTTATATATTTACCGTAAAAACATATAAAAATATTCAGGGTTATTAAAAAAATTGAGACAACTATTTTCTTCAGTATCAATTTTATACAACAAATTACAAAGTTTAGAGACAGTGTTATTTGATACAGCACTACTATAATAATAATGTTCTGATTCATGAACAGTTACAAATAAACAACAAGTTAACAAAACTTATTTTAGAATAATAAACTGTATAATATAAAAATAATGTTAATTATTAGTATAAACATTGAGTAAGGGTGATAAGCGAGCATTTGATTAGCATTGTTTTATCTCTGTCAAACGTTTATGAATTAGTTTAGAGAAAAATACTTCAAATAACGGTCATAGAAAAATTTAATTATATGCATCTTTTATTTGAAGTATTTTTCTTTAAAATAATTAATAAGCGATTGAGAGTTGAGAGATAAAACAATGATAATCAACTGCTCGCTATAGTGTTTATACTACCAGCCAGGCAATTTGCACCACCAAAAGGCAAATTTTATACTTTGCTTAAATAAAATAATAAAAAGCAAAGTTAGATATCATTTAAAATAATGGACATTAGTTTCAAACATTCGAACTACTTTTATTTATTTAAATCCAGTTAAAAAGTTTTCTGTTAACCATGATTTTAAACACAAAATGCTCGTTGCAGAATCTTCATTAAGCCGATTTCTATGTTTTCGTAACACTAGACCAGCTTGCGAAAATAATCTTTCCGATGGTACAGAAGTAGCTGGTGTACTTAAAAAATCTCATGCCATTTTGGTTAAATTAGGATAAATATATTAATGCTTATTCCAAAATTTTAAAATGTCCTCTGCTTTATCTGATCGTTTTGTAGCTAAATATAGAGGTTTTTTTTAAAAGAAATTTTAGCCCGATCCTGTATTAGATTTATAATTTAAAAAAATATGATAATTTTTTAATACAAATTTACAAAATGTTCCAATGAAAATATAAAAAAATGTACTTTTAAAAATACAAACAATTGTCGAGAAATCTCGGAATAATTGTCGAGAATCTCGTGAGTTCAAAAAGCTTTCTCGTCTCGAAGAGACGAGAAATTTCGAGACGAGACTAGACGAGATTCGAGAATGTCTCGTCTCGTCAGAAACACTAGAAACTTTCGTCAAGTGGTAAATTTAAAAATCAATAATGTACAAATATCGTACGCTCAATAATATTGTGCAATATTTAATTATAATTAATTAAATTAACTACAGGCTATCTCATTTTCTGCTTTTTTTCACATTCTAGGGTCAATTTATTGAGACTAATTTAATAGTCACCTATATTTTTCTATCGTCTTTTGCTTTTGAGCTATTGGCTAAAGTGTTTTATTTCGTTTGTTATGAGAGATGTTCAGATAATTTAGTTTTTTACGTAGAATTACGTACATAATGTAATTAGATTCTTCGAAAACATAATCATTCTCGAATTCTAGACATATTCAGAAATATAATGGCCCGTATTACGAACGTACTATTATTTACAAGGTTAAATGTCGCTTCTAACAAAAGTCCTCCATAAAGGTAAGTTCATAATACGGACCAATATTTTTAAAGTGTAGGACTGTTTTTCATTTCAACAGTTAATTTCTGCTGTTACCACGAATGCGAATGAATTAAATGTAAATAATGAAGAAGAATTTGTAAAAACAATTCAATTGTTGCTGCTAAGTTTACGCACCTATTGCAGGACACTCTGTATAAATTAAATATAAAATATCAAGCATCACACGTCACGTATAGCAATAGTGCAATGGTTTGGCTAGTTGTTCGTCAGTAATGTACGAGTATGTAGTACTGGTTGCTTTAAAGAGTATGGTTTTACAAAATTAGTTCCAAAGTTAATGTAAAGTTATCACAGTAACTTTTAATTGCACTATTACGAATTAGTACTTACTATGGTTCAATGTAAGCAGAGCGCAAAGGACTGTTTTTTATTTCAACAGTTAATTTCTGTGTAAAAAATTAAGAATTTGTAAAAAAATCATGGACCTAGTGATGCCCCCATGGCGAGACGAGACGAGAAATATAAAATATCGAACTCGTCTCGTTTTCGGGTCTGTAATCTTGATCTCGCTTTCGTTCTCGCACATTCTTTTGGGTCTCATCTCGTTCTCGCACGAGAGTCTCGCTATAAAAATAAGCGCATGCGCACTACGTATTTACGTAACTGTTTAACTACAAGAGACAATTTCGCACCAATAGCACCGTCTTCCATGTATCGTACAATCATTGATTATAATATACTAGCGTATAGTATAGAAGATTAATAACTATAATAAGAGACGAAACACTAAATTCTGGTAACCTAATTATTTCAATACGAACATAATGTTTATTTATTTACGGTCACCACAAAATGTGATATTAGTAAATAATTTAATTTACCTCTAAAAAATCCAATTTATCATCAAATTGTGATCTCTAAACTATTTCAATACGAACATCTGTTAACACATTCTTTCTGTCATCAGTAAAACGAATTAAAAATTAAATTTTTATTTTTTTTGTAACTAAAAGTACCTACACCTATTTAATATTGTCATAAAAACCGCTACACTGATAACCCGCCGGCAACCAATCACTCCGCTTCTCTCCCTGTTGGCTCCCATCGACGCTTAATATAACATCCTTTACTTTTCGGGGGCGACAATAGTTTTATTATCCGTGTTTTTAACTGGGGTGAATTAGGGGATGAAATATTAGAGAAAACTAGTTCTATTGGATGCAATACCGATTTTGTCTTTGTTTTTGCATTTCGTCGCTCTGGGAACGATACTAATCGAATCGACTCTAGATAAGACTCAAAAATATAGTGAATTCATATAATTTTCTCATTTAAGTGTTCTATGCATGAATTAGCGTTGACTCCACTCCTCGTACGGTGCATTTTTCATTGAATTTATGAATAAAAGCTGTAAAGTTACAAATACGTTTTTCTCGCTTCTCGCAGTTGTTATATCGAATTTTAAACTGCAATCTCGCTCTCGTCTCGCATAATGCAACGAGACGAGACGAGATGCGAGAGTACTCTCGCCTCGTCGTGGATCACTACATGGACCTCACAGGAATTTAATATGCAATAGGATGATCACCTGATAACATAATAATAATATTTTTTAAATGGACTGAAAACAGGTACTGAAAACAGTCTCATATTTTTTCTCATTTCTAAGCTTTTTAATTATGTATAACATGTCTACATTCTTTTGTTTTAAACTTGAATAACAAATGAAATATTAATTTATTAGAGTAAAAAATATTATGAAACAGATAAAAAAAATTCAAATCATCATTTGTTACTTGTTTACAATTTCACTATTAGGGTTTTTATGTAATTACAAAATCACATTAAAACGATTGGTTTATAAAATTACAGTAGGTAATTATGTATTACAAATTAGCTCAAGTTAAAATGTTCTGTTATTAAAACTTCAGATCAACATACCAAACTGATCAATCCCTTTCAAATACCAATCAAACTCTGAAGTCCGAGTGTGACACGCTGATATTAATCCGAGACAGCCAAGATAATGCGACTATTTCTCAGTCTAGTCCTAGATTACGCCATTTAGTTCAGATCTGATAGCAGCGCCACAGCTACCTCACGGCAGCTCGGGAAATTACACTTGGCATCTGAACTATAGCAGATAATTTAGGAATACAATATGTAAATTTAATTTTGTGATTATGCCGGATTAGTCAGGATTATCTTGTGTGAATTTAACGGTATATAGATATCAGATGCTTTTCTTGTACAAATGTGGTCCTGGCTATGAAGATATAGTTCCGAAATCTCTAAAACTACATTATACAACTGAATTATATATTTAGATACTATACAAAGCCGAAAACTTTTTTTTGTGAATACATATTATGTTGTGATGAGATTTATATAAATTCAAGTTCATTTCTAAATCATTTCAACAATTTCTTACCTTAGGTAAGTAAGTAAATATGTTCAATTACTACTAATTAACACAAAAAGCGGTCTATTATGGGGGTTTAATATATATGGGTGTCTATTTTTTTTTTTTGACCATCGGACATACAATTTTAAACATTTCATATGGCTGTAATTTTTGCCTTATTAATTTTAGAATAAAAGTCTAAATAAATAAAATATTCAGAATTAAAAACTGCATAGAACCTTAGAAAAAAAATCTGGTGTGGCCAACACAATACCTCCCACCATTTACAGCCCGAGTCACAATAAAGATTAAGTTAATCCTTATTTTTGGATTAGCAAATTTTACTTTAATTCTGACAGTTTGTTTTTTAAAAATAGTCTAATCTAATCCAAATAACTACCTTTTTTAAACTCCTCAACAGGATTAAATCCAAATTACAGAGTGGGTTCACATTCACACACATCCATGTCCTTAGTGGGATTCGAACCCAGAGCCCGAGGGCACTCATGACATGAGGCGTTGCTTTAACCATTAAGCCACCGGAGCTATGTATAATAAAATAAAGATTAAATTTTAAATACAGTGATAGAATAGAATTCACTAATCCAAAAATGAGGATTACCTTAAACATTTTTGTGAATCGTTAATTTTTATTATTCTAAATACATACCTACATATTTACTTATGCTGCAAACTGTATTGAATTCCTTTTCTATTGTTCTGTTTACTTTTTTCTTTTTAAAACTTTACTAATATTATTTTAAAATGATTAGTTCTTTGTCAGTTACATACATTTGAATAACTGCGTTTTGTTTGTTTAAAGCGCAGGCTCCGGGATTTAAATTATAGATAATTTTATAGATTTATCCATAAAATATATAGAAAAAGTATTAATGCAAATCTATAGAAAATTTAATCATATTTAATTTTTATAATAACATTAATCTCGAAAAATAACATTTAAAGTTATTTTTCGAAGAAAAACTATTTTGAGCTTCTAGAAAAGTGCCATTTCCGGTTATCCGATTTACACCAAAATCTAATGGGCTCGTTCCATTACAGAAAAAGTTCGAAATACAAGATTTCAAAATTTTCAGAATCATATTATTTGAGTTAGAGTGGAGGATCCACACATACATCATCGTGAAAATGTTAAAATTGGATTCTTTAAAACGTGGTCATTTACTAAAATCTCGATATGCGATTTTTAGCACGATCCCTATACCTCCCGTACCAAGGGTAGTTGGAGGTAAAAAAACCCAGTGGAATAATATTAACAATTAAATATCAATTAACAAACTTTTATATGTCAAAGTCAAACATTACTACTATTTGAATTGTATGTTTTGTCTTGCATGGCACTCTGTAAAAAGCTTAAATAACGAATATTTTATATCACATTTATCTCATGGCATGATCATATGATATTAATAAATTTGAGCTCATTTGATGTAGTATTTAATTCTGAACATTTTTTTTTACACTTTAGTTCTAAAACTAATAGGATAGAATTTACAGCCATACAAAATTTTCAGCATTGTATGTCCTATGGTTCCAACAAAATAGACACCCGGTATATAATACTACGTATATAAGTAATAAAAATATAGCTGAATAATAATTTCGAGCTACCTGTAAGAGAAAGTATTGAAGGCATTCATTAAAAAATTGAAATAATTTTCTTTTACATTACTAGTCTCTAATTTCAATCATTGATTTCGAACTGCATTAATTAAAAATGTATAATTATAGCCTGCATACTTGTACGTAGTATATAAATGGGTATAATTAAATGTTACCTAAAGAAAAGAAAAAGATATAACGATCAACAATTATTGTGACTTTTCAAATATTTTTAATTGCGCATAACTTAATAATAACAGTTTTCAGGAATGAGGACAATTTTACAGTACCCAATGCAAGTTGACAATGTATAATTAATTACGCAATACTCCTAAATAAAATTATTCACTAAAGAGATAATTACTTTCTTCCTGAATTTTCTTGTTACAAAAAGATAAAATTATTTTTCTATTAGTTTGTAATATGAATTTTTGTAGATACTTATGTTACAATCGAAGTACCAATGAAAAAATCTAATATGATCAACAAATGAACATCCGTCAAATCTATATACTGGGTGTTTCTCGGATAAGGGACACCTCCATTATTTTCTTTATTATTGGAAATAGAAGAAAATCATTCAAATACTAGTTTTAGTAGATTAAAGGGGACATTTCCTTATAGACGAAAGTAAAAAAATTAACCTGTGGTTCTCAAACTATAACAAAGTTTTTTTTTTATAATGGGAAGATATATCTTTTTTTGGCACATACGATAGTGTTTTTTTTCTGAATTGAACTTCATTTTTTATCCTTACATAACAAAAATATTGAGAAATATTAAGTTGAAATTTAAATAAATTTTATTTTTATAGTTATTTTTCAGTTGGCTATTTATGAAAAACAAAAACTACTATCTGTCAATTTGAATTATTTAGTGAATAATTCCAATTCTTGCTATTTATAGTTATTGACAAATATTTGTTTCGTTTTAATTTAATGCCATTTTTTTAATGCATACTAAAAAATAAGTAAATATAATATTTATTTCAAATTCAATTGTATTTTTGTGAATAATTTTATAACGTAAAAATATAATATGCTTACATGGTTGAATTTAGAAAAAAAATACTCTATCGAATGAGCCTAAAAATATATGTAGCATCCCATTTAAAAAATATAACTTTATGTTATAGTTTGAGAACCACTGGTTAATTTTTTTTCTCCAATAACTGAATGTCCCGCTTTATCTAGTACAACTCTTATTTGAATTATTTTCTTCTATTTTCAATAATAAAGAAAATAATCGAGGTGTCCCGTATCCGAGACACACCCTGTATAGATTCATACATATTTTATATATGTAAATACTTACCTACTAGCACCATTGATTATAATATACTAGCGTAAACGTTTATACGTGATCTAGGCTATCAGTAAATAAATTGGAATTAATATTACTATAACATTATGATTCTGGAGAAAAAAAAAACTTTCATAATACATTAATAATAGGGCTGTTGCAAGAATTTTTAAATGACTTCTAAGTACTAAATTTTTATTCTGAACACCCGACTAAAAAAGCGACTAGCTAGTCGCCCGACTATCATAATGTTACAATATATACTTTAGACGGATGACTAGCTAGTCGCTTCCTTAGTCGGACTTAGTCGCGAGTTCAGAATACCAGCCATAGTGTTTTAAAGAGCCTCAATTTTAAAAATATCCATTAGATATTTTACAATTAATTATTGAAATTTGTGTAATATTTTGAAAACGCCATGGGATCTGAAACAGATTTTGAAGTCAGAGCACATACAGTTTAACATGTGACAAACTATCGCTACTTTTATTTATATAAATAACGTAAACTGATTTCCTATTGGTTATGAATGACGTACTGTGTGTGCTCCGATGACAAAAGACGCCAATACTTTTATTTAATTATTTACAAAAATAACAATAAATTATTATTTTTTATATTACTATGAAAAAAAATGTATAAACATTCAATTAAAATACTTTAAAAAAATGTGAAACCGGCTCATTTGAACAATACTACCAATTACATTGATATGCAAAGGAACTTAATAAAATTGTGTAACACGTTTGCTTAGCGGCACCCTTTTGTTTAAATTATTGGAGCCGGACGTCAAGATTAGTTATGGATCTTGCGTTCAGAACTTTCATGTTTGTAAAGTATCTTATTTTTTTTATAAATTTCTAAATTGCTTTTCGAAGTTAAAGTCTTTGTTAGATTTTTGGGATGGGTTTAGTTCTTGACATTTTGTGAAAATTATTGGGTGTTGTAAAAGTATTTTTAAAAGTATAAAATTACAAAAGCAAAGTGCTAGAAAAGACGGATGTTCTCAGCAGGGAAGAGCAATTTGAGTAATTTGGTTGAGTAACTTTTGTCACACAGACGATGTGAAACGCCGTTAGGAATTCACTTCTCCCCTGTAACACTCGAAAAGTTTCTCAGTTACTTGACCAATTATATCGTGTTAATTTTTAAGTTAGCCAATAAGGGTATGAGGGTTGGACTTCCTTGTTGGAAGTGGGGTGCAAATCTAGAAAAGATGATTTTGAGATGATCTCATCTCGAGGAGTCTTGATCTGACTGTTGATTGTGACGTTGTTCTATTTTCCATTCGGCTGTTCTATTTATCTTAGTGACTTATAAATTTTTGTTGTTCTTGTGACTAAAGTAATTGTTGAAGTCTGCGTTCTCCCAAGTTGATTAGAGTGTTAATCCAAATTTAATAATTTTTCTTTGTTTCTTCAGTAGTGTTTTAGTTTAATAATAAAGTGCTTCATTCGAGGCCGACCTGTGATGAAAAGTAAGTAGCAGTAGATTACTTGATTCTTGGTAGTTGGTGTTGAATACTTAGCGCTGATAGCAATTCAGAAAGCTTAAAGCTTATTCTGAGGTCGCCCTTTTAAAAATTTATTTACTTTTATGGTACCGTCCTTTAAACTGTAGTCGTCACGATCAGTAGTCATTAGTTCGTGTATTGTTGTTTACGATTTATTGTTGTGTAAATAAATAAGTTCATCTACCAGTTCTCAGTTTTATTTGTTGTTAATCTTTTTCATACTCTTTGTATTGAGTCCTGCTATCCGAGGACTTTTAAAACACGGATAGTGGTGGCAGCGATACCCTTGATCCAAATTAAGTTTTACATTGATTAAATTAGTGTTTCACTTGCGGGTCAAGTATTTAAACAAACCGTTTTAAACGGGTAACAGGAAAGAGTTATATTCAGAAATTGTACCTCGCATCCTGTTATAATTGCGAGCATAAGTAAATAAGTAGGTGTGTATTTGAACAAATAAAAATTAAATAGCGAGAAGTATTATGCTGGCTACAACAGATTTTTTTTAAACCGCTGTCACTTTTGCCATTACGTTATTTTAAATATTGACCACCCAGCAAACACAGTTTTAACATATATGTATCAGGTATGTGATATCTGAAACCTATGTAGTATATAATTTATTTACGTACTTATATCGTCATATACATATACCATGTCGGACATCTCTCAAGAGACTGTAAATGATATTGTCGGTATGTCACATTGGTATTGGACTATATACATGTTACCGTACTTATAATATATTCGTAGCGCATTGATCACGTGTCATCTATTCCAAATCTAATTGGTCTATTTATGTGACCAAGGCCTCTGTCTGTCCAAGCCAGGTGTGCAGAGGTTTAACAACGACGCATTTTACTTTTGCAGCCATTGCAGTATTTGTTTATGTTTTATGTAGTGTGTATACTTTAATTCTTTCATTTCATGGCAAAATCGGCTTGTCATACGGTAAGTTTGCTTATGTAACTATGTATTCATTATGTAGCTTCTTTTCATTCTTGAACGAAAATGAAAATTTAGGTAACCTGAAATAATAATTTCAAATTAAAATACTATAAAATTAGAATTTCAAATGAAAAACGTTTATACACATTACATATTAGGTATATATTTTACGTATTGTATTAATAAATTGTATTGAACAATTGAACTAGTCTGAGTGAAATTTATGGGTCGATTCTGTTCACATCTGTAAGTTTTACAGATCTGTAAATCTGTAAAAAATGACAAAACACACCTGTTCTTGTTGATTAATATAAAATTATACATAAGGGTGGCAACTTTAGGTGCGATTTTGTTCATATTTACAGATCTTGCGAATTACAGATGTGAAAAGAATCGATTCATTAAGTTGTTTTATATTTAATTTCTATTGTAATAAATATGTAATATAAGTATTGTAATAAACTATATATTTAAATATATATTATTTGTAGTTAAACCTACACATTTTCCTACCATCCTTCATAATATTTAATATTTAAATTTAGGATTAAAAAGAAGTAACAGGTATAAAAATTCACAATGTAAGTAGTATATTCAAATAATTACAAAGAAGTGATATACTTTTGTTATATACCATTTACGTTACAATATCTACATACATGGGATGTGATGTCTCATAGACCATGTTGCGGACATGTTATTCGGTATGTAACATATAATACGAGTTATGTCTATATTACGTACTAAGAACGTAACTGTGTTTGCTGGGCATATGTGAACTATAATGAGCGTTTATTGCACGTCACTTCAAGAATATTGACAACTACGAGTAATAGTAGACCCCATCGGATTCAAACTCGGATTATTAAAACCATAACAACTTTTCATTTGATCAAAACCACAACTATTCGTACTTTACAACGTAGTCAACCTCTAATTAACAGCAAATTGTACTGAAATTATTAAAATATCAATGTTTCCTCTTTAATGCGCACATCTTCAAAATGTCCTTAGTCTCATTTGGGGAACAAAATTTGTTTACATATCCGAGTTTCAAATTTTCCGCCACGTTTTCAACTTTCTCCTTGTTAAACAACTCCCTGCATTTGACATGTTTATTAACTCATGTGATATGAAGCGAGTTATCCAATTTCATGAGCACAGTTTCAGTTTCTGAATTACATGTCCCTAGTTTAAAATTTAGCTGAGCAAATACCACCTGGGCAAGCCGGCAGGATTTATTCCTACCTCAAACGACTCCGTGGATCCTTATTTACAAATGTCCTCCCTTTCCCCTTTAGTTTGCAACTCAATTAACGCGGTGACCCTACCCAAGCAACGACACACGTTGTCCTACTTGATTAACAAGTTACAAAAAGAGGGAACCAGACGTATGTTTGAGATTGAAATGGAATGTTTTTAATTAAATTGTAGACTATACAAGAACTTGATTGTGAATGAAAATGAAGTTTCTTAATTAGTTTTATCTCAACGAATTAATCACATTTTAAAAGAGCTAAAAGCACTTTTAATAAGTAAATAAGCAAAAAGATTTGGATAAGCAAAATGGAATATCTTCAAGTACGTCAATCAAGGAACTGTTTAGTTTTAGTTTCTGTGGTATGCTTTTAATCTAGATAGATTACATATTACATGTATTCAAAACTAATTTACAAAAAACAGAGGCAAAGTTCACATAACACTTCCGCCATATTGAAAAAAATATTTTAAAAAATGGTGTAAATTGGCATTGAATACGGTGTGAAAACCAATAATTTGTTACATGCTTAATATAACATCCCTAACTTTTTAGGGACGGCAATAACTATATTAACCATGGCTTTAACTAAGATAAAAGAGAAGCTGAAACTTAATGTAGGACAAAAATTAGTTATGTTGGACCCACACCACATTGTTACGTAAACTAGTTGTTGTACTTCAATTTTAAAGTTTTTCTCACGTTTTTTTAATAGTTTTAGTAATAAAATCGAGTCGCCTGCCATGTTACTATCCCAACCGGTTATTTATTTTTTATCATAATTCAATTATTATGTTTGTTCGTTCCGTTATGCTGCGTTTAACTGCAAAACGCGGTGGTAATTTTCGCTGTGTTTTGCGATTTACTGCCTATCGCCGCGATAATAATTTAAGTTACTAAAAATTATTTTTCTGTTCGATCTGTTTGCGTTAAATTATTTAAATATTTTTGAAAATATTTCATACTCTATTATAATTATAAAGGATACTTAGTAAAAAAATATTATTCCATTCTCCATTATTTTAATTGTTTACTATTGTTATCAATAGCTATTAACATACCTAGGAATGTTACGCATATCATAACTGCCACAGATGTCAGTTTAAAATCCGAGCTAGTAGAGCGACATCGAAGGCTTGTTATGATTAGTAACATCCGTTGTTTGTTCAATAGTTTATCGATTTCAGAAAATTAAGACATTATTGATAAATATAATTTTTTGAAATTCTCTCATTACTGCTCAGATTGGTATGGTTAACAGAACAATTATTTTGACATATGTCAATATGACAAATATTCAAATTATATGTTTTATTCCTCATGTTTATTACTTTAGAATAAAGTAGTCCGTATTTAGAACGATAGGCTAACGTTATCTGTATGTATTAATGAAGAGCATTATATTATCATTTTATTTTCATTCTGTAAGCCGTTGTTGACACGTCAGTATGGTAATAATATTACCATACAGATACAGTTATTACTTAGTTACCAGCTTACTTTTTATATGGTTAGGATTAGGAAGAATTTTGATGAGAGATTGGCAGTGTGATTTTGGTTGCAGTACCTACATATTTTTTTCAATTATTTATTTGACAAATAATTCACTCTTCAAAAATATTTGGATGTCTTCAAACTACTAAAAATGAACAAATATATTATTTGTATAAAACTCTGTAGATTGTTCATTGTTTGACTTGATTAAATTTGAATATTAAATTATAAGAAAAGTACTTAAAAGTTAAAAATAGACAAATATTCAGAAGTTATAAAAATAAATATTAAAGTTTAAATTTATTAAACCGACTGTTAAGTTTATTTACTTTAGGGCCGCTATAGCAACTTCTTTGGCTTAGACGTTTTGGGTAGTAAATTTAGTGTTGCACTATTTACAGCTTCATAAATTTCAGTTCATAAATTTCAGACAGAGTATTGTGAAAATTGTTGTTTTTATCGATATTGCTTATTTTCATGCTCAACAAATTAAAATATTTTCACTAGGTTATAAAATATTTTGACAGTAAATAAATTGTTTGGCGATTAGGCGATGACACGAATGATGATATGGAATATATATTTCAATAAAAAAAATATAACTTTTCGTGATAGTCGCCTGAAAGATGTTGTGGGTACCTCGGGTAACAAGTTTTTTTTTTATTGTCATCTCATTTACAGATTCGGTAAAAGCCTTGATTCACAAATAATTATATGTTTTGTACTCGAGAATTCAGACATAAACTAGAATATTAATTTCTTTAATGCAGGTTTATTAATCTACTATTCAGCTGTTACTAAATTTATCTGGTATAAGAATACAAAAAAATTACTTATGTACCAAAAGGATACTGATAAACTATTAATAGTATAGTAAAATTTTAACGGAACTGTTACAGTGTATTCGTATTTGGACACAGTAATATTGTTGAATTTTTTTTTATTTAACATTAGATATAGGTACACTTTATTAATACAGCAATTTAATTTTGCATAAAGATAATATCCTTTGAAGAAAAAAGCTTTAAAACTCATTTGTAATTCAAATTTTTCCAAAAATTAAAATTTGAAATAATATTGAATATCTTCGTTATAAGTTTTTTGTCTTTTTAAATTTAATAAAGAAAAAGAATATAATAACAAAGATAATAAAACAACCCTTAAGAATACCAGCAACTTTTATTCGTGAACGTCAACGAAGTAACATAATTTAATTATGGGAATTAGAATTATAAAAACAATTTCTGACAGGAACCATAACTCAATTTAATAAAGGCAGGTTAGGAAACCTCAAACTTTTTATTTTTAATTTAAAAACCTTAAAGTGTCTCTGGAAATTTGCGTCAGCGGGTCTTAATTACAACATTTAAACATTCCGAAATGGCGCTCTGCTGCACTCTTTCCATGCCGTTTCATCTGTCGGGATTAAAATGAATGAGAATGGTTTTAATTCGTCCCGAGACAATTTGCCACGGGTGATACTTTTTAAAGTTTCATGCGTCATATTTTATTATTTACAATACAAATATACATCAATTTTAAGAAGAAAATGTATAGATATTAAAATGAGAAATTAGAAAAAAAATAATGTTCGATTTTTTTACTTTCTTGTACGAAGTAAAGGAAGTATTATAATCGTGAAAAATTTCGGTTTTCAGATTTCAATGGAAATATCCATTTTGACCATCCCTGAATCCATTTTGACTAATTTCGTCGTGACGTCTGTACGTACGTACGTGCGTATGTATCTCGCATAACTCAAAAACGGTAAGCCGTAGAAAGTTGAAATTTTGTATTTAGGACTGCTATAACATCTAGTTGTGCACATCCCTTTTTGGTCATTATATAATTTCTAGAAATGATACTTTATTTGAAGCCTATAATAGATTTTAATGAAAAACTATTTTAAAATATAATCTAACACTTTTCAAATTTGGTATACTTATAAGACTTTTATATCAATTGGAATAACATAGTAGATTTTGGTTAAAACAGGCTAACCGGAAGTGACATATTACCAGAAGTTGTTAACAGTTTTTCTTCAATAAAATGGTTTCTGTTTGATTTTAGAAATAAATGCTTCAAAAAAAATTTTTAGAGAATTAAATTCTGTGTCTAGCACATCAAGTATTATTAAATTAGCCCTTTGTATAAGCGAGATATGTATATTTCAAACTTATATACTTTTTGGTTTTTGTAATGAAGATTGCTATGGATTAGGACAAAAAATAACAAAAAAATAAAAAATAGATGCTAATGTCAAATTACGTCAAATACGCGCAATTTTATACTTGGGTCTATACTTCATATTGGTCTTTTGTCACTTGTGTACAAGGAAGTCGTGTGGTGTCCACATCAGATTTTTTATCACTGCATGGACTCATATTTTGATTCAGGCTAATAATGATGAACCCAAGTTTTATCTCCAGTGAAAATATGAGTCAAAACTTCATATTTGTATATTTGAACATGTGGTTAATGACCACAATTTTAACTTTTCAAAAAAGACAGTAACAATTTAGTACGTGACGATTTGTATCCTCTTTAATATAAATGACACGAATACATTTTCTCGTAAAGAGAAAAAAATTCTGAAACATTACGGGTATTATGGCATGGGAGAGAAACAACGTACAACTGTATAAATTGTATGTTTTAATTATCTCGCGTTAATCAATCATTTCAAAATAACAGAAATGTTTTTGTGGGAAGTGAAAATTTTACAAAAACATAATGGGGCGTAATTACCCACACCAATGTTTGATTAAATTACTCGACATGAATGTTTCATTTCGTTTTAATACGCAGTAAATTTGAATGAAAATTAAATCTGTAGCAAGTATTGTATAAACAAGAAAGGAAAAAAATGAATTAACCCTTGAAAGTTCTTGTTTCACAAATAAGGTTTTTCTCTATTTAACAGCATTAATTAATAAGTTTACAGATTAAAGAAAAATCGTTAAAACTAAGCTCAATTATAAATTAGTTAATGTTACGGTTTTGTTTCTCCCACGTATTGTAGTTCAGGAAGAAACTTTTTAATTGTTTTAGTTAGTTGAATTTGTAGGAGAACAAGTTATTGTGTTATAATTGGCAGATTCAGAAAATTTCAACAAAGCGGAACTTATAAGGTTTTTGTGAGAATTTTGCATTTATTCAATGAAAATTATAAAAAAAAGGAAATGAAGTTTAAAAAGTAAAGTTAGGTATATTACCTATTCATTAGGGGTGTTTAGTCATGTTGAAATGAAATGATTTTTCCACATTATTGCAATACTACACAAGCAATATTACTCTTAATGCAATACCGTAAAACGGGGTTAATAGGAACTGTTTTTGACCTTTCGACTAATATAACTAATAACCTGACTTGGGGGCCTATTCAGAACTCAATATTTGTGTAGTCGTTATGGTGTTTATTGTTGTTATGTACTACAAATAATCTGGTTCATTCACAAGTATTATTTTGTAAAGATTGTTAATAATACCGACGTAGGTTCTGAATTCATAAATTCATATTGTTAAAAACGTTTATGACTGTATTTCTCTGAATAGGCCACTATATTTTTGAAACACTTTTTCAGCTATATATATATATATATATATATATATATATATATATATATATATATATATAAATATATATATATATATATATATATATATATATATATATATATATATAAATATATATATATATATATATATATATATATTTATATATATATATATATATATATATATAAATATATATATATATATATATATATATATATATATATATATATATACAGGGTGAGTCTAGGAAGACGCCCCCCCCCCCTTTAACTTTTTTATTATAAGTAATAGAAAAAAATGGCTCATATAAAAGTTTTATTATTTTACACATACTATTTGATGGCAGATGTAGATATTTTTTATAAAGTCAGGTTTACAAGATACGACTATCAACTTTTATTTTTCAAATGGCAACCTATAATTATTTTAATAAAATAGAAACCGCCATTTTTTTCTCTTTTGAACGATGTATTATTTTTTATTAATGTATTTGAAAAATTTCGAGAAAAATGAGGTAATTTAGAAATATTAAAAATAATTTTTGAACAAATATCAATTAACTCAAAAAGAAAAAACTTAAATATTTTTCTTATTCCATAAATACAAAACAATAAACAATCAACATCAAAAAATATAATTTGTATAAAAAAGGAATATTATTTAATAATAAAACAAAATTCTATTCATTTTAAATAAAAACAAAATAATATCACATCCGAAATAAATATAGGACGTATAAAAACATAATAAAATATTTTGTAAATTCTGTGAAATTTCAAAGAAATATAACATTTTCCAAATAAGATTATAATTTCCCACTGATTAATATTAACTGTTTAACCTTATTTTCAAAGAAAACGTACATTTGACTAATGATGTATTACAGTACAGATGGCTACCCGAATTTGTATAAATAGCAGTTTGGAAAAATTCACCGTCATAGATCGCCGACTAGATTCACCATAGCTTAACTTGTTTGTATGAAATATTGGTAATTTTTAAGAATAAAAATAAATAAGTGAACAAAAAATTCTTAGGGGGGGTAATTACCCAATTACACCCCCCTGAAACCGTCACTGCTGGTGGCTAAATTATGAAATAAAAATATGCCCATATATTATTTCCTTCCTTTCATAGAAATTTTCTGGAGTTTGCAGGATTGCAGTCTATTTAAAAAAAATTAAAATATCCTTTAACACAAGTTTCATGTTTTTAAATATCTCTAAAAATCGTAAAATGCAATATCCGTGACAGATTGACAGCTCGTACCTACATCCCTGTTGTGACGTCACACAGTGACATATTGATAGCTATACATCCCAGCTGTGACGTCATAACAGGGTTATATAACGGCGGGAAAAGTTAATTTGAATTGCCAATAAAAATCAATTATTCAATATTAAGTTATTAAATGTATGTATGTACATTTTACTATTTCAAACGATTTATTTCAAAATGATAACTTTTTTGACAGCTTGTTATTGTAACAGAATTATCCCGAATTATTTGCTTTTGAAATGGTTACAGCAGTATA
The DNA here is from genome assembly GCA_963082715.1 of Harpalus rubripes. NCBI lineage: Eukaryota > Metazoa > Arthropoda > Insecta > Coleoptera > Carabidae > Harpalus > Harpalus rubripes. Next base: position 102,528,860 of record OY720448.1, read on the forward strand.
TGCTTTCCTATTATATTTTATTACTAATGTATACTGAAATCCAAACTTCTTACTCATATCAGTAACAGTCTTTGAAATTATATAATGAAAAAGCTGTATTTCTTTTAATAAGTTTTTGTAGATAAACGAGTACATTCGAATTTGATAAGTCTAATTTATAGAAATAGATATAAAGGCAATTTTCTTTGTTACATACGTATTTGCTATAAATGATTTTTTGTAGGAAATACTGTTGTAAGGGAAGAATCCTACACAAAACAGTTTTTTACAGGTTAATACCTTCTTGAACAAAGAAGTGCGCCGTATAAAAAGCCAGTAAGGTAACATTTACGATTATTTTATCTCTTGTACAAGTGAAGAGAACAAGTGGATACAGTGGGAAATAAAACATTCCTGTTGGCAGTTTAACACATCAATTAAAACCGGGAAAACGTGCATAAATTTTTACACGAACGTTACCAATTTAATGGTTGAAATATCCCAGCTGGTCTCTGGGCATATATCTGCCGCTGTGACACTGCCCTCTGGGTGGAGGGGGTAAATTCCCCTCTCGGATATTAGCTTCCCCTAATCTGACGAATCTGTCCAAGTTTTAAAAGTATTACGTTACGTTTGGATTATTTTTGATTGATATGTAAATATCCGGAAGCTAAAAAGAGTCCCCTTCCTGAAATAGGGGGTTTTGTTTAACTTGCCGACCAGGCCTCGGGATATTTGAAGAGCTTTTCGCGATTTTTCTGAATAAAAAGCTCCGGTTTCACTTTTTACTTCAGTAGTCAAGAGATTTTTGTACAACTTTGTTTCCAAGTGTAGTAAAGTATTCCCATAGAGGTGTTTAAAGGAATAAATTTTCAGGAATCTGACGATTTTGTAGTGGAGTTTTATTTTTGTCTACCTCGCATTTCTCTGTTTGTACCGAATTATCTTTGTGAAATTCTGGGCACGACAGCTTTACAATTTCATGTTTATGCGACGTTTTTACTTGAAATATCGTAAACAACTGAGAAATCACGGCGTATAATATTGAAGTATGCAAAATGAAAACAACGTTCCAAAAACATCATGACACTCAGAAAATTATTTGGCGATAACTGTCTCATAACATACTTGACAAGTATAAATGCCCTTAGTTGTTTTACGGGGTATGACGTATGAGGTAAGAGGTACATATTTACTTACATATATCAGGCATAGTTTTACTTGGCGATCTAATAATACAAATCTGTTTTTCTATTTCGGTGTTCTTATATTTCTATAAAAGCACTGTTTATCACTGAAAACACGACGTTTAGAAAATCTATAAACGTACTGTTTTTGGCGCCTTTCGTATTCGAGAGGTGGTAGTCATGACAGATGAATTTCATATAACCTATCTCCAGGTGATAGGACTAGAAAAAAGAGAAATTTATAGCTATAGCTGTGTTAGTTCAGAAAGAAGAATCTGTGAAGTTTAAACCTTTCAACGTAAAAATTATGAAACGAAACAATGCGCTCAGATTTGCTTTGTTAAAATAATTTAAACGGTAAGTTTTATTTATTACAATTTAATTTTATGCTGATATTGCAATATTCAGCTGGTTGTATTGTTATATCACGCGGGTTTTGAAATGTATGGTGCACGTTACTTGAAATGTTGACACTGTCAACTCAATTTGTGGCTACTTACACGTAAATATGAAAATTTTACGATTCATGATTTCCAGCTCCACGTCGAGTCGAACTGTCAAATATTAAATTTTTAAATATGATTTAGACATAAGTGCCATATACAAATACAACATATGTTTTGTATTGAAGAATGTAAGAACAGTTGTTGCTGTTGTCTGCAACTGAGCAGTCGATGTGTTGTCAAAATGATGGAATTTAAAAGTGTAGATCAATAAATTGTTCATTAAAGTATTTCATTATTTAAAGAGTTTTATTTATGATAATAGCCTACACGAACCAGCGATCCCGATTCGTTATTTGATAAATTTACCTTTATTACAAGATATTTCAAATCAGGTGGTTCATTAATAAACCGGTGGAGTACATTGTAAGTATTGGTTTTCCTCTTCCATAATTATATAATGCTTGATACAATGTTTTAATATAAACAATCAGTCAGAATCACACAATACCCAAAATGTCAAAATGTGAAATTTCAAATGTTAGCGGGAAGCGCTACCAACATAACCGACAAAAAAACACCAAGACATATTTTTGACAAGTTCTTTTTAAAAAATTTAATTGTAAAATTACCTCAATAGAAAAAATAGTATAAAAAACATGTATCATAAAGCCTGTTGACGCACTCGTCCTTTGTAAAACTCGCCTGACGGCTCTTTTTCCAAACTTAGACTCGTACGTTAACAAATTGCTTTATGATACTTGTGTTTTAATGTACTATTATAGTGTTATGCAAAGGAACTATATCCGACTCATTAATTTATAAATAGATACAATTACACATGGGGTACAAAATAAGACTATGGGAAAACTCCAAATCAGGGAAGCGATTCTAATTCATTTGGAGACTGTCTCAAGTACCGACAAAGTTGTTACGAATATTGGCAACTGGGATTTTTCTAATCTGGTTTAAGGTGGAGAACAAAGGCTCATTTACACCTACTTTTTTAATGCTTAACGTTAATATATAGTGCTAACAGATAATGCGTAACGAAGTTTGATATATGGCAACGCCCAGGACCATTCACAGCTAGTTTTAATTTGAAAACATAATGCATAAACACAATGCATAGCAACAAAAGTTTGCAAACTCCAAACTTTCATGCATTACGCATTATGCATTAAGTAAATTTGTGACAGCTGTCAAAATGAATTTGCGTGAAATCTCAAAATCTTCAATTTCGAAGAAAACAAATAGCTTCATCTAGTGCAATATTTGCTCAAATAAAATTAAACAAGGAAATACGCTTCAGAAATCCTTTTCTACCATGATAAACTTCAATTTTGAAAGGTAATTTGAATAAATACAGATGTCAACTATCAATTAAATTTTGTTGCAGAAAATGCTGTTTTTCTTAACCTTACGCTTTAGCACTATGTATTAAAATTATGTCTTATGCATTATCAGTACGCATTAAAATAGTAGCTGTGAATGTAGCTTAATACGACTTAATGATGACACTTTGAAAATTTGGCTTTCACTAATTTTATTGTCCGATTATTTGCCGTAAAAACTATTCAAGACAAGATAATACACTTTTTATACACAAAACGGGAAAATTAGAGGAGCGGCAAATTCACATATCAGTTTAATTTTTAAAAAACCCATTATTTATAAATATTTAAATATAAATTTTATATATATATATATATATATATATATATATATATATATATATATATACTTGCGCGGTACTGAAAATCCAATATCTATCACTATATACCTAACGATATGTTGAAAACGTAGGTGAAAATATAAATTTTATTTAAAAAAAAATATACGTTTTTTAGTAAATTAAGAAAGAACATTTTCTGTGATGTCATTATTTTGAACTGGAGAAAGGAAAACATATTTAAGAATGTAATCAGTAGATGACTTGCGAGTGCTAGTTTTAATCTGTATTTGACATTAGTTCATTTTCTGTGACAGTCTCTCTTGTTTATTAATTGCAATTTGCGTAATTTCTATTACTTTTATTACATATTTCGATTTGTTAAGTAAAATTTTGAAGGACTTTAACTTAGCTTTTATACTCGTACAAGATTAAAATGACAAACTAAAATATTAACCTCCAAACTAATGTTGAAACGTCAAGCAGGTGATCTGTCATTTTTAAATTACCCGCACATGCCGTTGCTATGGGGCGTACCGATGCTATAGCTTTATGGCCATTCATTGGTGCGGTATAATTCTACATCATACATGGCGGTAATTTAAATATTCAGATTTCATTAATTTTTTTCTGGTCAATTAATGAAAGTTTTGTCACACAATGAGTCCCTGATTGATTTGGATATAGAATTTAATTATATTAATTTGAAGCATTATTACCCAAAATTAATAGGCGACTTTTGTGCAAGGAAAAACTGTTTTTCCAGATTAAATGCCCAAAGCCGGCGTTTCATGTTACGTTATTTAAAAGAAGTAGATATAGAAATTTATTTGAGCACATATCATAAACATTTTCATTTGTTAACATACGTTATGTGATAGGTTGGAATACCGAAAGAGTAAAAATATATTCTTAATAAACATGTCACATTCAGGCTGTAAAGTCTCGCAGTAAAACTGTTTTAAAATTTTGATTTCCTTCTTGTTTTCTTAAAAAGTATATTGAATTCCGTATAAAAATATGTCATCTTTCCATCCTGATACATAGCTGCCGTTGATTCCATTTTAAAAACAATAAATCTGCTCCGTATATTCATGTATTCAAATGGTATTCCCCACAATTTCTGCTCAGATGGTTACATACGAGGAAAAATTGGTAATGCACGAAATAATTCCTCCCTACAATCTAGGGGCAGATCGCAGTAGTTAGGGCTAGAGGCAGAGGCGTGAGGCTGGTGTTTACACACTAACATAACTTACTGCCCCTGCAAATGCTGGAGTGTACCATTTAATTTAATTGAATGTACGAACTAAGGCTCTATATATCTTTAGATGTTCATTCATAAGGGTACAGCTTAAATTGGTTAGGAATACAAGCTATTCAAATAGATAAAATAAATATTTGGACAGTATTAAGAGGGTGGACTATTTTTTTATGAACGGAATCTATTTGGAAAACAAATTTGTATATATAAGTAAGAGTAAGATTAATTAGTTTGGCATACAGTTGTGTAAAACGTAAACTATGAATTTTTATAAAGGAACCTTATATTGAGAAATATTCGTTTTCCGGGAATGGACTGTGTCATATTTTGAGTCAGAGCTCAACGTTTCGCCCGCAGTCATATGGGGCATCTTCAGGAGCAAGAGGGGGATAGTACTGTCTTGAACACGGTTACCCGACGTGTCAACCACGCTAGAGGCCGAGTTTAAGCAACAAGGAGGGAGACTCAGTTTACAAGGTTACCCGACGTGTAAACCACGCTAGAGGCCAAATAAACCAAGTGACGAAAGAAGGCCGGGAAGACAGTTATATACTAATCTAAAGATACGGTAGATGAGCAGAGCTAATGAGGACCAATGGGAATCGAGTTCGTAATGGTAGATTGGGCGTGTCGTGTTCCGAGAATCACCGGTTTCCACATGTGGCTCAAGAAATAGCCATCATCCCGATTGATGTTATTCGGATGTTTCCATATTTCTAAAGTTTCCCTGTATTTACGTCTGTAAAACTCAGGGACAGGAGCTAAAATGCGGGAATTTTCAAATAAGATGTTATGTCCTGTATTGTGTTGGTGTTCTGCGACCGCAGATGTTAATACCATACCATTACGCAGACAGCGTTTGTGTTCTGACAATCTAGTGTGAACACTCCTTCCTGTTTCACCTATGTACGAGGTGTGTTCAAAAACTATCGCGAATTTTGAATTTTCGCGGGTTACGTATATTCGAATTTCAATCTTTTTGTGGCTTTATGTTGGTACTCATGTCTCTCACTTATGTCGACAAGCTCGGCCATTTTGAATGTTCACTTAATTGTTGACAGCTGCTTTGCTTGCACGTGTTTTGGATCGTCTTCGATTTTTACCTATTCAAAAAAATGGAACAAAGAACCTGTATCAAATTTTGTGTGAAAAACGAAATTAAGTGCGCGGATGCATTCCGAATGTTGACTGTGGCATACGGAGAAGCTACCTTGGACCAAAGCAACGTTTATCGGTGGTACAAAATGTTCTCAGAAGGCCGAGAAGATGTGAACGACGAAAAGCGTGCCGGACGCCCGAGCACTTCAACAACAGACGAAAAAATTAATGAAGTGGAGAAAATGATATTGGCCAATCGTCGAATCACCGTTAGAGAAGTTGCTGAGGACCTAAACATATCGATTGGCTCGTGCCATTCGATTTTTATCAATGATTTGGGCATGAGACGGGTCGCCGCGAAATTTGTACCAAAATTGCTCAATTGCGACCAAAAACAGCATCGCATGAACATTGCTAATGAGATGTTGGACTCTGTCCGCGACGACCCAAATTTGCTCCAGAGGGTCATAACTGGTGACGAATCGTGGGTTTATGGTTATGACGTGGAAACCAAAGTTCAATCATCTCAATGGAAGCTGCCGCACGAACCAAGACCGAAAAAAGCGCGCCAAGTTCGGTCGAATGTGAAAGTTTTGCTGACAGTTTTCTTCGATTGCAGGGGCGTGGTGCATCATGAGTTCTTGCCACAGGGTAGAACGGTCATTAAGGAATATTACCTGCAAGTTATGCGCAATTTGCGCGAAGCAATCCGCCAGAAACGCCCGGATTTGTGGAAGAACAAAAATTGGCTTTTGCACCACGATAACGCCCCTGCTCACACATCGTTGCTTGTGCGCGACTTTTTAGCCAAAAACAACACACTAATGATGCCGCAGCCACCGTATTCCCCAGATCTGGCCCCCTGTGACTTTTTCTTGTTCCCTAAACTGAAGAGGCCCATGAAAGGACGACGTTACGCTACGCTTGACGAGATAAAGACGGCATCGAAGGAGGAGCTGAACAAGATAAAAAAAATGATTTTTTGAAGTGCTTTGAAGATTGGAAAAACCGTTGGCACAAGTGTATAATATCTCATGGGGATTACTTTGAAGGGGACAAAATAGATATTCATGAATAAATAAATAATTTTTGAAAAAACACAAAATTCGCGATATTTTTTGAACACACCTCGTATACTGTGCCGCAAGAACAAGGAATACTATAAACACCGGGTGACGACAAGGGTTCGCGTTTATCTTTAGTTTGGGGGAGTATTTCTGAGATCTTTTGTGGAGGTTTAAAAAAGACCTTAATATTGTTTTTATTGAGAATTCTACCTATTTTGTCCGAGAAACCTTTAATGTAAGGGATAGATGCAAATGTTTCGAACGAGGTATCCACAGGTTTTTTGGGTAAAGGGTTTAATTGTCTATGAATTACATTGTTGATTAATATTATATTGAGAATACATTAGAGCGATCACAACATGATTTCGCTCCATCACAATTAGAAAATTGCACCTCCGTTTGATACAACATATTAGAATTGGAATTATCATTGTAAAATTCGTTTCTATTAAGATTTTAACCTCACATTTATTGTTTTGTCACTTCGAGCGAGGGCGCTTTCACACACACTGGCAAAACTGGAGCCGGTGCCGCTCAACGACCAAATATAACTAAACAAAACATTCCCTATCCCTCCTCATTGAATGTTTTGATATCGGCTGGCCAGACAGAGAAACTAAAGATAGAGATATGTCTTGTCTAGTTCGAGTATTTCTCACTAGCGGTCACGTAGAGTGTCATAGTCAAGCGTTTAATTTGAACGTTGCTCACTAGAAGCCACGTAGAAGCATGTGTATTTTGTCTTTGTTTTGTAGTTGTAGTGGTTTTGTGAGTGACACATTGATTTTTCTTTAATATTAAACCTTATAAATTATGTAATGTTAACCTTAAATATTAACCACGAAATTTTAATGAAGAATACTTGCGCCTCTAGTGAGCAACGTTCAAACTAGACACTGATACTACGTGGTCTCAGTGGTGACCTCTAGTGAGTAATACTCGGACTAGACAAGACATATCTCTATCTCTAGTTTGTCTCTCTGGCCAGCCGAAATCAAAACAAACCAAATGAAGTTTTGCCTAGTTATATTTAGTCGTTGGTGCCGCTCAATGACGCTTGACACACAACATTTAACGGTGCCGTTGCATTTTAAACTAGCTTGTTTTTGGTGCTGATGGAAGAAATATGAGTACTGCTTTCAACAGACATTGTCGTCTTATGTATCTTAAACGAAGTCACTAGTGTATTTTCTACGAGCTCAAATAAAATAACAATATTAATTATTAAACTAGAGAATATCGACGAATGATGGATATAAATGAAGGAAAATAAATTTACTCCTTATTTGCAAACGTTTCGGTTTTTTATTAAACCATCCTCAGTGCTGTATTGGAAGAAACAAACGTTGCAATAATAAAATACAGAGCAAATGCCCTGCTGACATTAATACACAAAATTGTAATGCTTACCATTAGGAGATTGTTATACAAATTCTTAAAAATGAAGTTACACATGTGACAATGGTATTTTAACAAAATTTTTGTTTAAAATACGAGCCAAATTACATAAGCATACCAATTTTCATAAGTTTTGAACAACTACTACAATCTCCAGAAGGACAAGTCTGAAAATGGCCAAAAATCGCAAAAAAACTAAGGTGTATGTACCCCTTGCGATTTTTTCAGTTTTTTACGATTTTAAGGAATGTTTAATAATTAATGTATACGTTGGAATATTATGATGAAAATTGGTATACTTCTGGTTTTTGGTACGAGGAATTTACTGGTGAGGTCGTTGAAGGCGTACCGCACACCCATTTTTGGCTATGAGGATGGTGTGGTTTAAAGAAGGGACGAAATTTTTTTAAAAATTAAAAATTCTGAAAATTTGTATTTAAGTAGTTTAAAGGATGTAGATTTTAAAACCACAGGTCGATATCTCTTTTCGTGTCTGAGATATTAGTCCTAAAAACTTTGCTCAAAAATGCCCATTTTTGGGTCATATCCCAAAAATGGTCAATTATACACCGCTGGCGATATCACCATTAGATTCTACGAGCAAAATTACATAAGCATACCAATTTTCATAATTTTTGAACAACTATTACAATCTCCAGAAGGAAAAGTCTGAAAATGGCCAAAAATCGCAAAAAATCTAAGGTGTACCCCCTTATGATTTTTTCAGTTTTTGGTGATTTTAAGGAATGTTTAATAATTAATGTATCCGTTGGAATATTTTGATGAAAATTGGTATACTTATGGTTTTTGGTACGAGGAATTTACTGGTGAGGTCGTTGAAGGTGTACCGCACACCCATTTTTGGGTATGAGGGTGATGTGGTTTAAAAAAGGGACGAAATTTTTTAAAAAATTAAAAATTCTGAAAATTTGTATTTAATTAGATTGAAGGGTGTAGATTTAAGATTTTAAAACCACAGGTCGATATCTCTTTTCTTTTTCGAGATATTCCATATTTTTTACAAAATAGTGAATACACCCTTTCTCTCGGTTATTATTGCATATATATATATATATATATATATATATATATATATATATATATATATATATATATATCAATTTTTCACATTTAATGTTATTATAAATATTAATAAAGAACATTGTATTCACTATACATACAAGAAATTTAGAATCTTTTGCAAGGAACTTTGTGTTTGGATTTTAGAGATAATACATAGGCATTTACGAAAATTCTACCGGTAGATACCGCATCTACCGACTGTGTTCAAAAACACAAGTCGAAAATTGTTCAATATCTACCAGATCCATCTACCGGATTCATGAAGAATCTAATCTCAAAAAAGGTAGTGATGTAAAGCGAAGCGCGCGCGTTCAGTGAAAATGTGTTCAAAGTAGAACCCTGCTCAATTTGTTAACTACATCAAATTTCTAACCTGTTTAAAATTTTCAATTTTTTTCATAGGTTATGGATTTAACCTATTTACCACTTGCGTTCTTAAAATATCGATTCCGGTAACTATACCCTGATAAAAAGCTGTTTACCGGTAACAGTCCACCGGTAGAATTTTCGTAAATACCTCATATAACTGACGGAAGGTAATGTGCTGGCCACATCAGATTTTTTTAATATATTTTCATTTTGTTTCAATACTTCGACCTTTCGGCTTTTCAATATAAACAACCCTTTGTTAATAGAAATGATTGCTTCTTTAGCTAGCATTTCAGCCAAGTATAGAATTTTATGACAATTGTTATACCATTTCTAAAACATTAAGTTCCGCTTACACTTTTCACGTTTTCAAGTTATATTAAAATATTAACTTAAATGCTTCAATTATAAACATTGAAGAACTATTGTCTACATAGATAATTTTACTTCCATACTGGTCTACCGATACCAATTTTATCTTTTGGTGGTTATTATACATTTACATTTACTCATACTGCCATTTTTAATTTTTTTTTTCGTAAGTGGTTTACAGTTTTATATTTGAATTTCAAAGAGCCCAAATTGTTCAACTAAAAACTAATCTCTAATAGCAAGAGTGCAGCAAATATTTACTTTTATACATTGCTAATTTTCTTGTTGAAATAACTAAGATAAATATACTTTTGGTGCGGTATTAATAAATGTTGTGATTAATTTAAACTTGTACAGAAGTAAAACTAAAATATAGTAGCAAGTTTGATTAATGTTACATTGGAAAACTAACTTCAATATTAATTAAATGTCGTAATTTAGGTGCACAAAGTTGTAAAATTACAGTTGACTATCAGTAATAACTTCGATTTTAATTAAAATGCAACCGTGAGCTGTAGCTGTAGTTCTCCATAATAGTACATTGGCAACTGCACGTTTCCAATTCCAATCAAATCAATCCAAGCTGCTGAAATTATGTGTTATATGGTAATTTACTGTCCGTTGTATGGAAGAGTTCACTCTATATTGAATGGGGTCATACCACATTTTCCAATTTTTTTTCTGAAAGTACATTTAAAACTACTTACGAAAATATATATTTTATGACACATAAGTTTCTAGTTTTACAGTAATAATTTTTTAAAGTTTATAGAAAATTTCGAATGACGTAACAGTTTTGCGGCCGCAGTGACATCTACCGAGCAAAAATGGAACTACTTTTGACGTTTATGTCATTGTGTTTTGAAACCACGCTTGAAACCAAACATAGTCTTCAAAACTTCTGGAGTATTTATTGCCTTATACCATCTTTCCCTTACATCTTGAGCCATAAGAATACAAACAAAAATTTTATTTTTACTTCTCAACGACTTATTCTCGTAGGACGACACAGAACAATATTGTACAACCATTGTAATATCTAAATCAAACATACATTGTATTTATTTATATTTTTATTTAGCATATTTCGTTATTTGTACTTACTTTTTTTTAGAAATAACTTGTTGCAAGGATGTTGACGTAAGCACGAGTACGGGTGTGCCTCACTATCGTGTATTTGTATACAAAACTGTGACGTCACAAAACCAAACTCAGAATCTTTATAAAGAAAATCATGAATGAAAAGTACAATAATATTAAATATTTTTGATGTATATATGCATAATATTAGGTAAATATTTCGTTTATGAAAGAAAAATCAACATTTTTTCTTTTTGGTATGACCCCATTAAACTATGTAACAGAAATAGATACAGATATGTAAAGCATTGTATTCATTTTGAATACATGTATTATATTTAAAAATAAATTTTTCATATATGAAAAAATACATATATTTTGTATTTGTTATAGTACTTGTATCGACACTAAAATTCTTGAAAGATGTACGATCAAGGTCATCTACGAATTGTATGAATTAAGACTTTGTACTTTGTTCAAGATTTTGTTCTAACAAATTCAGTAGTATCGTTCACTTATTTTTTATGAGGATACATAAGATAATACTGTTATTTTATTATTATAAAAATATATAGAATAATTATTTGAGATTCAACCTAAATGTTTAAATCGTAGAAATGGGCTATAGGATCTAGGAGAAATTTATTTAAACAAAGAAAGAATTGTGAAAAATTCATGGACCTCGCTGGGATTCGAACCTAGAGCCTCCCAAACGCTAGTGGGCGCTCTACCAATCCCAGCGAGGTCCATGAATTCTTCACAATTCTTTCTTCTCCTGGATCCTATAGCCCATTTCTACGTTTTAAACAAGTATAAAATTTAACCACGAATGGTATTCGGATGACTATTTCCAAAATAAAAATCAGGTAATCATTTATATAATTTTTTTCTTGACAAAAATCTTCTAATTTTTATTATGTTTTGAGGTGTTATGTTTAAGTTTGCTTTTTCAATGTTTTAAATAGATTCCTGTCCGAATCGACACGTTTTTAATAAAAACTGATAACACTGAAAATATACACACTTTCACAGGTAATGTAAACAATATGTTTTTAAAACGTCAAAAAATTTTCGCTTATCAAAACTCACTTATTTGTAAAAATACGGCATCTTATTGGCTTACAGGGTGCGAATTTTTTTTTGTGACAGTGTTTTGTCGAAATGAAACTTGGTAACTAGGTAGAATTCTGAATTTATTTTCAAGTGTTTTGCATCATTTACGAAATATTAATTTGTTGGAAAATGTACAAAGAAAATTTTTAAGATATTTAAACTTCAAATCTAATCTTCAAATAGTCGATTATACATCTAGACTACAACAATTTCAAATATTAACTTTGGAAAATAGAAGAATTAATTTAGATATATTATTTTTGTACAAAGTTTTGAACAACTTAGTATTTTCTGAAAGCATATTATCTTATATTAACTTCCTCATACCCAGTAAACTTATCAGGTCTAGAGATTTATTTTACATTCCTTCTCATAATACAAATAATTATAAAAACTCCCCTATCAATAGAATATTAACGTTATACAATAAAAATTTCAGCCAGTTAGACCTATTCCATCTTTCAATAAATAGAATTAAATTTTTGCTAAAGTAGTAAGAACGAGTACAGTAGAATAATTGTTTTTTCACTATGTTATATCCTTTTATTTATCAAATTTTCACTGCACATGTATGTACCGTCAAGTACTCTTAGTATGT
>OY720448.1:102544082-102556582 GCA_963082715.1 Harpalus rubripes
ATATAAAAGTATATGGACTCCTTAATATTCAGTTAAAATTTGAAACAGAAACTATTTAAATTAATGTACATAAAGATGAAAAATAACAGAACAGAACAGAAACTATTTAAATTAATGTATATAAAGATAAAAAATAATGTACTACTCTTGCCCTACGGTTTGTCACCCCAATTTCTTTACTGGATATAAAAGTACTTAATATTCAGTTAATATTTTTTATATTTTATCGTTACGTAACGCACACATTAACCCACCCCACCCCCTCGTAACGCTGCGCAACGCTACTCTTGACCCCTACCCCCCCCCTTGAAGCGTTACGTAATTTAAAGACAGCCCCCTACCATTAGTGTCTCTGCAATGTAATAATAATAAATAATAATAATAATAATTTATTCCCAATAGAAATCCAATTACAGGGAAATATAAATATAAGCAAAAACTGACAAAATAAATTATAACGAACATACATAATAAAAATGAAATTTGAGTGTTTCAGAATTTATAAAAATGGATCACACAAATGGTGTTCTGCATTCCGGCACAGTATGTGGATTGGAGATCTTCTCAAGACATCAGTATTTGGAGTGGGTAAATGGAAGGTCCTGTGGTGTCTAGACGCCAATCTGGGAATATGAAATTGGATACAAGAGAGCAAATATGGTGCATCAATAATGTTATTCAGCAATAAGCGTAGGAATTTTGCTGAATATAGATCTCTCCTGTCAGACAAAGACGTCATATTGTGTCGACCTAATAAATTCTCGTTATCGGTGCCAACATCCGGATAAGTATTATCGAGTTTAAATGATAAGTATTTTAAAAATCTACGCTGAATTCGTTCAATAGCTATATGGTGAGCATAGATAGGATACCAAACTAGTAAAGCATATTCTAGCTTACTAACAACAAAACGATAATATAAAGTTTCTAAAAGAGAAATATCAGTAAAAGGCTTAGAAATTCTAATCCAGTAATATGTGACTATATTAATATGTGTTGCATTCTATAAGGCTTTCTTTTAATTTTTGCACGAAGTCCTGTAACGCTTTGATCGTTAGGAGAGCAAACAATATTTCTGTCTAGTACAAAAAAAGAAGCCATGATTTTGCCAGCGAACGGCACCAATATTGCTTTTTTTGGAAGGTGCGTGAAGTTGGCGCCAAGGTATAGGATACTAATTTTTAAATTGATACTATGGTTTAGTTCCTACGAAAAGACTTTTCTTTTTTACTCTGCGCCAAAAGATTAAAATTTTTAGAAAAATTATATCAAAATTTAGTACCATATTGGTACCTTCAGGTTTTTTGTTTTCAAAATGTTTATGAGAAAGTTATTGAAAATTAAATATTATTAGTGCCAACTTCACTCTAGCACCAAAGTATTAATTTTTAAAATTTTTTTACTAAATTTTAGTATCCAAGTAGTACTAATTAGTACCCAAGATAATATTATATCAATTGGGTACATTTTCGAAAATTTAAATGTGGTGCACATTTTTTTTGGGACGTATTGAACATCTATCTTCCACTGTTTCAACTATTACTTTGTTTCAGGCTGATATTGGTGAACCCATGTCTTATCTTAGTAACAATTCTTTGCACAAACAAATCAGGCTCAGTTTTATAACGGAGTAGCAAGTCGGACAACGTTTGAAAACAAACACGTTTCTGGTCAACCGTCAAAAGCCGCGGGACCCACCTCGTAGAAATTTTTGTCGTTTCTAACTGATTAGTCAGAATGTTTCGAACCTGTTCTTATAAAAGACCCGCAACCTATATCATTTCTCGAACCTTGATTCGCCGAATATAGTGAATCAAATTAATGTTTTCTTCATTGGTAACAGTTTCAGGTATTTCACTGCGAGGATCATCATCAATGCTTTTGCTTTCCTTTTTACATTTAAATTCAGTTTTTTTACCGCTGAGTATGAAGGACAAAGTATTTGCCATGTCTTTCTTGAATTTGGTTCGGTGTTAAACCCTTTTTTAAGCAGGTTTTTGATGACCAAACAGTGTTTTATTTTTACATTTAAAAAAAAAATCAGTGCACACATTAATTCTAAAAATTCCAGTTGTCACAAGTTAGTCGATTAAGTAAAAATTCGTAGATACTAATGACAATTCGCATAACCTCATAAAAATAATGGTGCATCTAGTGCTGCACTCTGTGTTAGGCAACGAACTTTTCAATTGAGCCTCGAAAAATCGAGTTCGGCATATGAGCCATAATTTTTATTTAGATGTTTAATAATAGTACATTAAGATACAAGTTTCATAAGACATGATTTTAGCGCACGCGTCATTCTTAGTAACGAGCGGCTTGCCGCGAGTTTTCTAAGGGGACAAGTGCGCTTAAATGTCTTATGAAACGTGTATTTTATACTATTTTTTCTATTTTGGTCATTTTTTCAAAAAATCTAAGTTATTTCCTATCCAGGAATTTCAATTTCGGTTGTTTAATATGTACTTTATGAAACTCATTTGGATGTCATAAAGAAGTACTTTATGACATCCAAATGGGTTTCATAAAGTACATATTAAAGAACCAAAATAGAAAAAATAAATTAAATGTACATTGAAATGAGATATGCAGGTATTATACGTCACAATGGAGTTAACAACTAATAACTTTGTAAGTACTTGGATCTCTGGCATGGTTAACATGTCAATTAATTTTCACTTCTCTATTTCTAATTATCTCTCTTCTCTTTTGTATTATAAACTCTTGGCTTAAATTTTATTTTACGCAATAAATGTAAAATTATGTAGGTAAGGAGTTAACTTCCAAAGTACTTCCTCTTAATAATTATGAGTGTTATTTAGGTTGTCTTCCCTTTTATCTAACACTATACGTGCAGCATTAGTTGCAAACAAAATTTTATCTCACCACAGCAGCAGTGTGCGAGCACTTAATGTACGGATTCAACTATATCCGCAATTTTCCATCCAACTTAAACCGAAACACACGTGTGGGCCACTTAGGCCCTAAGCTCAACAAGAAACTGTGTCCATTCAAACTTAGCGAACTTCCTAAGCTCCCCAGGAGCTCTGCAGGAAAGCAGGAGGCATGAAAAGCTCTACCTGCATACACCAGATGTTTTGTTCGTCTAAGAATGTTGATACTCTACTTTCATCTATTCTAATTTACTATGGAACTTTTGTAAATTCAAATTTGTTTTTCAATAAATATACGAGTATAATATTTTTTTTTCTATTTCGGTGTTCTTATGAGTCTATAAAAGCACTGTTTATCACTGAAAACACGACGTTTAGAAGATCTATAAACGTACTGTTTTTGGCGCCTTTCATGTTCTAGAGGTGGTAGTCATACTTTCATAACTGACAGATAACCTCAAAATGGTAAATTGTTCGTGTTGAAATATTACTTCTAATTGTGGATTTTTATCCTTTCTCAAGGTGATAGGACTAGAAAGAAAAGAAATTTATAGCTATAGCTGTGTTAGTTAAGAAGGAATAAAAATCTGTGAAGTTAAAATTTCAACTAAAAAATTATGAAACAAGAAACAATGCGCTCAGGTTTACTTTCTCAAAATAATTAAAACGGTAAGTTTTATTTATTGGAATTTAAATTTATGGTAATGCAATTTTGAATTGAATATATTGTTATTCCAGGCAGGTTATGAAATGTATGATGCACGTTACTTGAAAATGTTGACACTGTCTACTCAATTTGTGGCGGCTTCTAGCAAACAAATATGAAAAGTTTACGTTTTAATCCATGATATCCAGTTCCACGTTGTGGCGAACTATCAAATATATGCCATATACATATTTTGTATTAAAAATTGTAAGAACAGCTGTTGCCGTTATCTGTGAACTGAGTAGTGAGTGTTGACAAAATGGTGGAAAGTAAAAGTCTAGATCAATAAATTGTTCATTAAAGTATTTCATTATTTAAAGAGTTTTATTTATATGTTGTTTTCTCAATAAAAAGGCTTGATAGTCCACGTAACGTCCTTCAATTGCATATTCAAATTTTATTTATAATAATAACCAACACGAACCAACGATATGTCAAATCAGGATGGTTCATTAATAAACCTGTGGAGTTCATTGTATGTATTGGTTTTCCTCTTTCATAATTATATAATGCTTGATACAATGTTTTAATGTAAACAATCAGACAAAACACACAAACTGTCAAAATGTGAAATTTCAAATGTTAGCGGGAAGCGCAACCAACAAAACTGACAAAAAAAAAACACCAAAACATATTGACAAGTCCTTTTTTAAAAAAAATAATTGTAAAATTACCTCAATAGAAAAAATAGTATAAAAAACATGTATCATAAGGCCTGTTAACGCACTCGTCCTTTGTAAAACTCGCCTGGCGGCTCCTTTTCCAAACTTGGACTCATACGTTAACAGATTGCCTTATGATACTTGTGTTTTAATGTACTATTTTCATGTTACTGTTATCAAGTTATTGAGGAAAAACAAATATTAACATTGAAACTCTTTATTAAAACATATCTGTTGTCACAAAATGTGTTCAAATAGGTTGCAATAAATAAAAATTATAACAGCGTAACTCAGGCTGTTATATTAGTAACAATTAAATAAGTTTCGATGTAAATATGCTGTAGGTATTATGAAAACAACGTTGCTTCACTGTAATACAAGAATTTCCACCTCTCTAGATCTGCTGGCGCGAATTGCGTTTGTGTTTGGTTAATACAAGTATAAACTACGAGTATAATGTACAATTTTCCTGCAGTGTTAGGACAGTAACCAACAGTAGGATATGAATGTGTCTGGGAAACATAAATCCCCGCAGTAGCGAAAGGGTTAAGTACCTTTTACTACAAAGAATGCCATTTCTATATTTTTTATGTTTTTCTTTCTCAAAATGTAGTCGGTTTAACTAATATTGTTTCCAGCGAAAAGGTCGGTTATATCGAAGGCTAAACTGTAGTTTATCCAGAATTCAAGAATTTTATATTAATGGTTATATATACTTGGTAAACCATTAAAAACACTAAATACCGCAAAAAAATGGGTGCGGAAAGCTATATTTATAGAGATTTTGGCATTGTTCTAAAAAAAATTAGGTTAGATGAACTACATATATTTCCATGTTTAAGTAGGTATTTACGCTTTCATACGAATAATACTGTTTCAATTAATGTATATTTGCAAAATTATGTCATATTTTCCTTGTTGTCCTACGTTTTATAACATTTTTTATTTATAATTCTGCGTTCATCTGTCAAACTATTGTAAACTAACATGAAAATAGTGGGCCGAGCGATGTCGAATATGTGTGCCTAGTGTGCGTTAGGTATTGTTTTTGTCAGGATTTTTTAAATTTCTTAAAAAATACGTGTGCGTTAGGTATTTTTTTTGCCAGGATTTTAAAAAAAATTTCTTAAAACATTACTGTGCGTAAGGTACTGTTTTTGTCAGACATTTTTATTAATTTAAAAAATTTATTTTTATAAAAAATTATATAAATACCTGTTTCTGCGCTCCAATTTTGTGTTTCCTTTTTATATTTTAGTTAAAAAAAAGACATTACAACAAAAAAATTGCAATTTCTACTATTCTAGATAAACTCCATTCCAGCTATATCGAATTCTGAAACTGTTTCTGTAGTGTTAAATAAATAGGACTTATTAGCACTTTTTATTCATTGAAGTCTTCAATGAAGTTTGGTGGACGTTCTGCTATAGTTCAAAGATATTATACCGACTATTTCACTCATAAATATATAAACCAATCCAAATTCAGGATTCTACCTAGTTACCAAGTTTCATTTCAACAAAACAGCGCCTCAAGAATTTTTTCGCACCCTTCGATCCAATAAGATGTCGTATTTTTACAAGTAAGTGAGTTTTGATAAGAGATTTTTTTTGGCGTTTTAGAAACATATTGTTTACAAACCTGTCAAAATGTGTACCTATATTTTCAGTGTTACCAGTTTTTATTAAAAACGAGTCGATTCTGACAGGAATCTATTTAAAACATTGAAAAAGCAATCTTAAATATAACACCTCAAAACACAATAATAATTAGAAATTTCAGTCAAGATAAAAATTTTTTAACTTTTAACCTGATTTTTATTTTGGAAATAGTTATCCGAATACCATTCGGGGTTAAATTTTATCCTGGAAAAATTTTCCGATTGCTCTACTCGAGCCTGTTGTTAATTTATATCATGACATTGATCAAAAATCACTCGTGAATTTTTTGTCAATGCCACTCAATAAATTGCTTGGCAACCGGCTCGCGTAACAATCTGAAAATTTTTCCGCCAAAAATTTACCACTTTATATATGAAAAAAGTAGTAAAAAAACTTTTTTTATACGGACTCGATCAATTGGGCGAATAAATAATAAGATATTTAGAATTGTCCTTTAATATTAAAGTTTTTACTAATTTTCCTGTTGCGCAAAAAAATCCACCTTCTAAGCGTGCAAAATTTTAAGTATCTGTTGCTGAGATGACTGTCTCTCTCACTTAACCATCGCCCATTTAACCTCGTACAGCGTGATTCGCCCCATTGTCACGTACCGGTCCTTGTAATAAAACATGAAAAATGATAGATGAATTTTTCTCCAGGTATTAATCCTACATTTATTGATTCCAGAGTTAGCCAAATATTACTTAGGCCTGATCCTACCACCTCTAGTTAAAGTGACAGTTTATTAACCATTAATTAAGAATTAAACTGCGAATGCGAACAACAGTTTTAATTTCCAGTTAGCTCTAACTGAAGGTGGTAAGAACAATTCTGCAACATAAACTTAACTAACACTTAAACTAGAGGTGGTAGGAGCGGGCCTTAGAACAATAAATTCAACAAAATATAATGACATACAGGTATGAACATACTTTTGAACTAAATAATATTTTTGTTAGACCTAAGTTACTCGGAAGAACGCAAATTATCCATTACTTTTGCTAATTTTAATGTGCTCAGAAACTCTGCCTTTTTAATTCGATTAGTGGAATGTTTATTTCTTCCTTCTGTAGGCCATTATATAAAGTTTTTGTTTTGACACTCGTTTTGTAACTAAGAAAAATGAAATGGAAAAAAACTGAAGGTGATTAATTTGTCCTGCAAAAAGCAATCTCAGAAGCCCTGCTCTTAAGATAAAAGTTATAATTTGTTGTTTTCATTTCATTACTCTTTTGTCCCAGTTTCATTATTCATCAGACTCCATTTTGAATTTTATGGAAAGAATTCTGAAACGTTTGAATTATTTAAGCAAAAGATAAAGAACGCCGGATTTGGAAAACAATAACAGATTATTAAATATGAAGGTACATTTCTCTCTTGATTCCTAGCTTCTTTTAATTTATTATTTATTTCCAGTATTTTCTCATCTTTACATTAAATAGAATTAGTATATAGTAGCTCTGTACACGTTGTAACAACACTATAATAAATGGAAATGTGTTTTTTTTATTACATAACTACTAACATTTTTAACTTCCATTGTTCATAGATTTATTTCAGAATTTATTTTTGAATATAAAATAAATTTAGATAATACAATTATCTAATAAAACTATATCAAATTTTATTTGTATGCACATATTCGGTAGGTACATAATTTCTAATGTACAATGTTTTTTACCTCTCGCTAAGAGAGGTATTGTATTCATGCTAAAAATCGCATATCCAGATTTTAATGAATAAGCACGTTTTAAGGTCCCTAGTATCCGATTATAACATTTTTACGATGATGTCCGTATGTGTGTGTGTGTGTGTGTGTGGGGATGTGTGTGTGGATGTTGGATTCACTATATCTCAAATTCTATGAGACATAAGACATTTTTAACTACGGATTCCTCAATCTAACAATAATCGGAAGAGTCCAGTCAGTTTTGGTAACAATTGGACAACCGGAAGTAGTAGTTACAAGAAAAAAATCATCTAAATATTATTTATCGAAAATTTATGTAAATACTTATATTAAAGAACGTTAAATTCTTTATTCGATAAATATAAATTCATTATTATATCTTCTATAGATTTAAAGATAAAGAAAGGCATATAAAATAATTTGATGTAAAAAATCTCAGATCAAACTACTACAAGGCAAGAAATTCAAATGTTTGTAATTGACACATAAATGTCACTGTCAAAAATATTTGTATGTCTCTGTCAAAAATATTTGTATATTATTATGAAGATTATGAAAATATAAAAAAGTCAACAACGCAAAAGAATATACGTAAAAAAGAATATAAAAGGAATTTGTGAAAAAATGACGAATATAAAGAAAAAGAAAAGGAAAGTAGAAAAAGAAAATTTCAGGATATTGAATATAAAGAAAATGTAAGTATTGTACATAATTTATTTTAAAATATCCCATAGATATTGCAAATATATGTGAGAATTATTTTGTAGTGAGATATGAATATCTATATGTATTTGTGTTTAAAAATATTTTTCGTTTTATGCGTACAACCAGGTAAAATATCTGGCGAGAGGTTATGTGTTGGCCACATCAGATTTTTTTTAGGATATCTCATGAAACTTTAGAGAAACCATTTACACATTCCATCGCCATTTTTTTTTGACAAATTAAGTAGTTACCATATGAATTTTCTAGTGTCTTATTTTTGAGCCACACTAAATAGCTATTTGTGTATTAAGAGCGCAAAATGGTACATTGTTGATTGAGAGGTTGTTGACGTGCGACGCAGGAGCGCGGCATTCTCTTCCTCCACTATAACAAAAAATAATAAAATGTACACTTTGTACTTACAGTACTACTCAATAGTTTTGCAGTGAAGATAGGAACGTATTCTAATATGATTTCAAGATATGGTTTTAGTTTTCGTTTTTTCAAAAAAGTAATGCCAATTTTGTAATGAATATTATAAGTTTTTTGTATAATTTATTTGTTTCAAGTACATTAAACTACTGCATTGAAAAAGTGGATGTCCATTGGGAGCGTTCACGTCAAACTTTTGCAGGTGGCACACAATTTATTTTATATTTAATTTATCGTTATTTTCTATTCTTCTTGAGCTATAGCTTAAATATATCTAAGCATTTTATCCTTTCGTTTTTGTTCATGAATGCCCTATTTTATTTTCATGGCAATACAGCACTTTGTTTGGTTATGTAATATACCGACAGAGCAGTTAGGTATATGTCAGATTGATTTGTGAAGGTGGTAAATGTGCAACTACAGTGCCATTAGTTTCTGACTAAACGTTTCTATTAAGAATGTAGGCAAGTGACATTTCTCAACATTGTATAGTTAGATATTTGGACAGCGAGCGTTTTTTCTACTTTGTGGCGCGAGCGGCAAAGTGACATTTTGCGTTGACAAAAGAGAGCGCAAATGGCTACTTTATATATATAGACTGTAGAAAAACTTATTTTTCGCTTATTTTTAAAATAGCTCATATCTCACTTATTATGAGAAAAAACAGAAGAATGATAATTTTTATACAACGTAGAAAAATATGGAATAATTAGACAATAATAATACTCGAAATATAAAATATTTTGTAAATGGGAACCTATGTAGAAAATATTCTCATCTGTTTTCTTATATTGTTGACATTCTTTTGTTTTTAAAATTAACAAATTATTAATTTATTGAGGCGAAAAGAAAGAAAATTATTAAGAAACAAATTAAAAAACCATTTGCAGATCATCATTTGTAGTCGGTTCCTAATTTTTTAGATTATTGACAGTTCTAGTAAGCAGCCGTGATGATACCGTTGTTTATATAAGGAGAATACGAGTATACATTGGATTTAAAAAGTAAATTTGCAAATTTAATGTTTAAACCAAATCTTTGCCCAAAACCAATGACAAATTCTTTATTTCAATTTTATCATTCAACAAGTTCGGTCTGTCACATCCTTTCAACACACGGGGATTGGTAGAGGAAACGCATGGTTTACAATTAAGTATTACACAAAAAGTATTTGGTTTTAAAAGAAATTATTTATATCGCAATGAACCTTGTACAATGACAAATTAAAAACATTATTATCTCGAGTGCGGGAAATCAAATCGCGGAGATGTCCCCCGTTTTCTGCAATGCATGATTCCAGGCGTTCCCAAGAAGCTGGGAAATGCGTCAGTTAACATCTGCCATCTACCGCGGAATTTGATGAATTTCAGTTAAATTGTTTCTTTCAGTTGTTGCAACGTGCACGGCTTATTAACGTAAACGAACGATTTCAGATACTTAACCCAAAGGAAAAAGTCAGATGTTGACTGACGCAGTTTGCAGCTTCAGGGAACGCCTGGAATCATGTATTGCAAAAAATGGGCGACATCTCCCCGATGTGATTTTCCGCACATGAGATGTTTTTAATTTGTCTTTGAATAAGGTTCATTTCGATGCATTTTTTTTTAACCAAATACCTTCCTTAAAAATCTGATATGGCAAGCACATAACCTCTCACCAGATATTTTACCTGGTTGTACGCATAAAACAAAAAAATATTTTTAAATACAAATACATATATTCATGTCTCACTACAAAATACTTCTCACATATATTTGCAAAATCTATGGGATATTTTAATATAAATTATGTACAATACATACATTTTCCTTATATTCAATATCCTGAAATTTTCTTTTTTTTTACCTTCCTTTTCTTTTTCTTTATATTCGTCATTTTTTCGCAAATTCCTTTTATATTCTTTTTTACGTATATTCTTTTGCGTTGTTGACTTTTTTTATTTTCATAATCTTCATAATGATGTACAAATATTTTTGACAGTGACATACAAATATTTTTGACAGTGACATTTATGTGTCAATTACAAACATTTGAATTTCTTGCCTTGAATTATTTTATATGCTTTTCTTTATCTCTAAATCTATAGAAGATTAATAATGAATTTATATTTATCGAATAAAGAATTTAACGTTCTTTAATATAAGTATTAACATAAATTTTCGATAAATAATATTTAGATTTTTTTCATGTAACTACTACTTCCGGTTGTCCAATTGTTACCAAAACGTAATCAACTCTTCCCATTATTATTAGATTGAGGAATCCGTAGTAAAAATGTCTTTAGTCTTATAGTATTTAAGAAATCGTGGATCCAACATCCACACATCCACACACACACGGACATCATCGTAAAAATGTTATAATCGGATTCTAGGGACCTTAAAACGTGCTTATTCTCTAAAAATCTGAATATGGGATTTTTAGCATGAATTCAATACCTCTCTTAAGGTGCATTCACAAATGAAAGTTAGGTTTAGATTTATGGTTTATACTTTATTTAAAGACTTTGGCCGCGTATTATGTAATGCCTCCATTCACACTTCAGAATTTAGGGTCTCTAAATCCAAATCGTAAAGCTAAACATTGCAAGATCCAAACTTTAGGTTTATGATTTAGTTTGACGTCACAAAGTGCACCAATGAGATCGAGTCTGAAATGATATAGATATATACACCCATCTTTATTTATTATCCACTTGGTGGATTCGGCTTTTTAAACAAATGCGAGAGGAACATGGAGATTGTCATAACTTAATTGCTGACATATAACCAATAATGCCAAGCGAATGACAGTTTCATGGCGCACGGGTGTCTTGTTGAGTACTGCTCTACCGATATTTTAATCTTGTTTTTGAAGCATTTACACAAATATCTGTACATATCATAACTAATTTTCAGGTAATTTAAACTTACATTTGTGAATGACTTACTTAAACATTAACAAAAACCATAAACCTAATTTTCATTTGTGAATGCACCTTTAGCGAGAGGTAAAAATTAATTGAAAACCATGCGCTTCTTCTGCCGGACCCTGTATTACTTACTTATAAGCTGTCTATAAATTTTCTGTATATAACTCATCCTTGTAAGATAATTTCTATCCTGTTTTCAATTTATGTGTGTAGGCTCTTTCTGTTTAATTTCCCCATGTCGTGGGTGGATGTATGTCGATTAACCAGGGCTGGATTTGTGGGTAGCGTGGACCCGATAACCCCAGACTGCTTTCCTTTGCATAGCAGAGCTGTATGGGATATTGCAGGATATAAATAACATAAACGGTTCGATTAGGATGTAGATGAAGAAGGCTGGGTACATGAAGGGATATGCATATAGGCCTGCTCTAACTGCACAGTGGTGGGGAAGATTCTATTTTGGGGATTTTGATGAAATAACGTTATGAATTTAGGGTACGTTAATACATATTTTTTTTTTTACTGTATATTATGTACACACTGATTATTGCATGTCATCGAAGAAAGTTTTTGTGAGACATTCACGGACTTCACCAGAACTAAGACTAGGCATTAAAAACATTGTCAGCACAGTGAATTCATAGCTTAGTTGCTAGAGCATTCTACAATTCTACTAAACATAAGAAGGTTCTGGGTTCAAAAATACTCCATTGAAAAGAATAGTATATTAAAGAACGTGTTTTATAAGACATGTTTAATTGACAAGTGCGAAAGAAAGTCTTATAAAATGAGTTCTTTATACTATTTTTTATATTTTGCGTCTTCTACAATAACATTTA